>VOQJ01047599.1:4142-24451 GCA_015052665.1 Apistogramma diplotaenia | reverse complement strand
GGTGGGTGGGGGTGGGTGTGTGTGTGTGTGTGTGTGTGTGTGTGGTGGGGGGGGGGGTGCACATACAGGAGTCAGTGCTGTAACTCTGTAAGTCGTCACTGGTTAAGACCCCAGTCCAGTGTTGTGGAAAAAAGCAAAAATGACTAAAGAAACAAATGAAATTGATTCATGCATTTCTTTGCATTCATGCATTTTGTGCCTCACATGAATTATGGGCCACTATTCTTTACGAGGTTGGTTTGCAGGCACAGCTCTCTAAAGGTGCACCACAGCCAGGTTGAAGTCTGGACTTTGACTGGGCTGTTGTTGGCGTGCTCTGGATCACTGCCCTGTCGCACGACCTAGTTTCAGATGGCTTCACTCACTGTCAAACATGAAGCCATCAGGTAAACAGAGGAGTTCATGGTTGATTCAATGACTGCAGGAAGCTCAGGTTGTTTTAGGTGATGTGATGGTTTGGTTTTATCCAAATGTGGCGCTGTGCATTATGACCAAGCATCTTCACTTTAGTGTCGTCTGTCCAAACGACTCTTGGTCTTGGCCTTCCAAACAAATCATACTTTTGCAGCCTTTTTCTAATTGTACTTTCATGAACTTCAACCTTTAACATGCAAACTGAGGCCTGTAGAGTCCAAACTGCAGCCTTCTGGCTTTTTGCAGTTTGTCTGAGCATTGCATGGTCTGACCGCGGGGTGAATATGCTGGGACTTGTACAGTACAGGCAGCTGCTTTGAATGATTTCTACTTGTGAACAGTCCTTCTCACTGTACAATGGTGGACTTGTGTGTAAATAGTCTCATATCACATCCCAGATTAACAGGTGGCAGCAACTGCTTCTAAGATCACTGCTGATGTCCTTCCTGCTTGGAATTGTTCTAATGCACACCTGAATGCTCCAGACCAGCAAACTCCCATAAGGCCTGCTTTTAAAGAAGCGCTCACAAGTGCTGACGATCAATTAATCAATTGTATTTGATTAGCAGCATGTGGCTGCTACTTAGCCTCTTAATTCCTGGAAGCATTCAAGTAGTACTCGGTTTTTCACACATTTTGGCTTAAACTTTGCTAAATAAATGATGGCCAGGTGTAAAATGTTGTTCATCTGAACTTTAATGTACCTCATTTTGGGACATGCTAAGGAGCAGATTGATTAAATTATGCCATGATATGTAGAACCTGACTTGGAATTTAAAGATGTGCTTTGGTTCAATGACACAACTAAAGTTTCGTTTTCTATTTGTCTGTGTGTGTGTGTGTGTGTGTGTGTGGGGGGGGGGGTCTTTTTCACTTCAGGATTCACTAGGCAGAATGTTTATCCCAGTCTGTGTGCCGTATAGTCACCATTCAAAGCAAATTCACGGCACAAACTGCAGGAAAGGGTTTGATTTTTGTAAATTAAGTGTAATTACACGGTCTTATCCACAAGGTGGCAGAAGTGTAAAGGCTATCAGAAGCTGGGGCTCATCACGCCATCTCCCAACAATAACGTGCCACATTTGCTTTGCTCAGAACTGAATCAGATCACCTTATCAGCTTGGCTATAGTGATCAATATGTAATTCATAAAAACGGAAATGGCCCACTTTTTATACCTGAGAATCAATCCTTGAGTATAATTAGACCTGTTTGCGATCCTCATGTGATCTTTTAATGTAAGTTCTTATTTGTTTGTTATTGTTATGAATGACTTGATCAAATCAAGAGGTTAAGTAATGAGCGACGGTTCCAATATAAACAATCTGCGCATGTAAAGCTGTAAGCAGTCGCTTTTAAACCATTTCTGTGACTTTTGAAAAGGTCCTAAAATTCTCTGAAACCTGCCAACCAGAGAGCAGAGAAAGTGGATTTTGTTCATAATAAACACTTGTCAATTTGAACAGATTAATGCTTGGAAAAAAAATCCCATGTACTGTAAATCCATCAGTCCTCTTAAATTCTACTTGGAAGCACTAAAATCCTCCTGTGAGTGTGGTTATAAAGAGATTACCAGGCCAGAACCGCCACAGTCTCACGTGGAGAAACCTTTCAGAATGGAAGGTAAAACGTTAGTGTTACATATATTTTTGTTTGTCGGTTATCGGTGACAGCCTAATCCGGGGGACTAACTCGTTTGCGTTATTTTGGAGACTTGTTTGTGGTTGATGATCCCCTGTACCGGGCGGAGCTGTGGGTCTGTGGCACTATAGTTCACTTTTGCGGAAGTCGATGTAAAGCATTTGCCTGTAAAGATTCCACAGGAACCTGAGTCTCATCTGCGTGGACAAGCTTGTCTCGTAAAATTAACAGGAAAAAAAAAAAATAAAACCTTTTAATGTGCCGAGCGATTCAAACCCCAGCGCTCTGACCAGGAGCGCTCAGTGGGACCATTCAGAGGTGGTTCAGAAATGACTGTTTGTGGTCAATATTTGAAGAAGCAGGTCAGTGATTAACTGCTGCAGCAGCTGCACAGGGTCGCAGCACAGCGCCTCACTCACTCTGTGCCCCGTTCACAATGCAGTGCGTCCGGCTTTGGAGAGGTCTGAACTCCCTGTTCCGAGTAGGTCACCACACAGCATGGACGCGACCCCAGAGCCACACAGCAGCTGCCAGGCTGGACCTCAGCGGGATTTATCCGCCCATTGCAACCCCGTTTACCGCCAGGGAAGACGTGGACTATCAGAAACTGGAGGAAAACCTGCAGAAATATGCCAAGATACCATTTAAAGGTCAGGCAAGAGGCACACGAAACTCTGGATTCGGTAAAACCAGCGTCGTGTGAATTAAAAAGAGTTTATTCATAAGAATAAAGTCGATTTTATTTGCACACGCGGAACATTTATGCAGCTATAGTTCAGTTTGGAGCCTAAATAATCGAGTAAATCTATAGTCATTTGCAGGAGTCGTGTGAAGTATTCACAGTACTGTGAAGGTAAAGTGGTGTCTCACAGCAGAAGGAGCAGACAGTCCCTCCAGCCTGTAGTCACGTGTGCGTGGATACTGTGTATTTGCTGGGAGACACAGAGACGGGACAAGGTTCAGCGCAGGGCCTGCTTCTGATTTGTCGCCCCCTGGTGTTCGTTAACTCCACAGCCACTTCCTTATCATCTATTCTAAATGATAATTCTGCATACTGAGACTCCCTGCTGTGACTTCATCAGCACATTTCCTCTATCATTATAATTGGCATACAGCACACACACTTACCTGCTAGTCCATATGTTACAGCCTCTTCTCTGTGTTTCAGTCACACTATTACTATAAAGCTTCACTGGCTCTATCAGTGTCTCCTACATCCACTTTTGCTGTATCTGGATGGCAGACTGGTTTATAATCCTCACAGCTCAGTGTGATGGAAGCACAGCTCCATCATGAAGAAACTTAGAGGACACCGGAGGGGAAATGCAAAAGCAGGCGATTCAAAACAATTTTTTAATTTCTTTTAATCTGCCCTGCTCATAAGCACTCAAGTTCTACCAGCCTGCTCGCTGTAATGTAGACACAGAGGAGTCACAAACAACCCTGATTTCAAAAAAATGTTTGTGCGCTGTGTAAAATACAAATATAAAAACAAAATGCAATGATTTGCAAATCTCATAAAGCCATATTTTATTCACAATAGAACACTGAAGAGATATCAGATGTTTAAGCTAAGAAAATGTACCTTTTTAGAAAAAATATGAGCTCGTTTTGAATTTGATGGCAGCAAATGCATCGCAAAAGATTGGGACAGGGTGATGTTTTCATTTGGTGGGGAGGCTCACTGTGACAGGTCTGTTACAGGTCTGGTGGTTCAGGGCTCCAACGGCGAGTATCCGTACCTGACGGAGGAGGAGCGGGTGGAGGTGGTGAGGATGGTCAGACGGTCTCTGCCGGCAGGAAAGCTGCTGATGGCTGGATCGGGCTGTGAATGTGAGTCTCTCAGGCTCTCACTTCTTTTAATCAAAGGCTTTAGCTTTAAGGTCGAGGGTTCACTGATCAAGAATATTAAGACAATAATTAGCGAGCTCGCTGTCGTGTTAAAGAAAGTCACAATTCAGTTAGAAGAAGTTTCATTTTTAGAAAACAATTACTGACGCTTATTATTGGCCTGTTCTCCAAAGTTGGTTCAGACGGTGAACAAAGCCCCTCAAACGCATCACGACTGCTGAAAGTGAGAATTTCATCATTTAAACCATTAAAAATGTAGTTAAACTTGTTAAACTCTCACCTCTGCTGAACGAATGAAGTTAATTATTTTTGCAGATAACACTCTTTGTTAAACATTTTGGAAAAAAAAATACACATTTCCGGGCTTTTTAGGCTTCCGTAATCAGCTGTAATTTTATTCAGTCTCATTGTACATTCAGTGATATGACAATAAAGGCATTCTGTTCTATTTCTGCACGTTTGGGGGAAAAAAGGGAAATATTTTGTGAATAATGCAGAGTTTTGTGTAGCGAGTGCTGAAAGTTTAAATTGACTCATTATGTTTTCCATTCTGGATTTTAATAACTGTGATTCAAAGCCTATTATAGAGGCGGCAGTGTCACCAGCCTTGATGGACTGATAATTAGAGTCAAATGGAGTCGGTAACAGTTTGATAGGCTGTTCGCTCTGTAATGTGGAATAAACACTGAGATGAAGCGTCTGCATTAACTTCTGCTTCCCCGGTCTTCCTGCATTCATCCCTGCTGTAAAAACCGCCTGCTTTCCATTATTTCACGTGTGCAGCTCACGCTGATCAGCCGCAGCGTTAACACCAGTCACAGGTGGAGTGGATGGCAGCGATCATCTGCTCAGTGTACAGGATCGCCCCCAAATGTTCCCGTCACCCTCCACAGTCCCCGTCCAGCTTGGCTTCCTCCCGTGAAACACTGAAGCAAACGTCACATGTTCACAGTCTGGGGCAGGAAACTGCTTTGGTCTCCTGCAACCACACATTCATGGCAGCTGTGACGGGGTGAATCTATTATAACTCATCAGTTTGAAATGATTGTGGCTTTGAGTTTGAATGGCAGCTTGCAGCACCTTTATGATCAATAAAACAGCGTCTGTGGGGTCAGCGTCTCGAATCTTTGCTCCAGTGCTGGGAAATGAAGTTCTAGTCTCAGTAATTATTAAGCCGAATGTTATTTGGCACTAATGGTTTCTCGTTCAGCCACCAGAGCCACGGTCCAGCTCACGGAGAAGATGGCAGCAGCCGGCGCCGACGCCGTCCTCGTGGTAACGCCGTGTTTCTACAAGGGCAAAATGGACAGCCGGGCTCTGATCCATCACTTCGCAAAGGTCAGCCGAGAGTGCGAGCGCAGTCTTACACACATTTGTGCTTCAGTACTTTAACACTCGAATAATTACTCTCCACCATCAGCTGTGAACACAGATTTAGTGCTGGCTTTTTGATTTGGTCTATAAAAGGATGCATAAGCAGCACCTCCCACAGTGAGGCGCTACAGCGCTCATGGGTGAGGATGGTAAAAGGTGCAACAGAAATAAATTGAAGTACACGTGAAAAAGCGAAACATCACTCTCTTTCGTTCTGGTCATATTTCTGTAACGATATAAATCTGCACGTTTATTAATTACTGTACGAACTCTCTGAGGATCAAAGGATCTCTGAACTCTTTGGGTCTGAATATTTCATTATATGTCTGTGCTTTGCTGAGCTTAACATCAGTGAAATTTCGAAGATTACGGAAGAGTGAACGTTGTCTCATTGAGCTCCAGCTCTGCTACAAGGAGGAAGAAAGTCTTTGTCACCTGCATCTCCTCAGGCTTACGCAGGATTACACACCTGTGCTCTGCTGCTGAGCAGAGGCCGTATCAACACACCTGTGCAGCTCTGACTGCTGCACCCGCTCGCTGTTGCAGCCAGCAGGGCCACAGGGCAGCGTCCAGTCTCAGCCGGCCCGAGGCGGCACATTACTCGTAAATGAAGAAGACACTGGAACGCTTTGGCAGTTCTCAACAAGTGTTTTATTTGAGGCCTCTTGTCTGTTTTCCCCCCCCCGACAGGTCGCCGACAGCAGCCCGGTGCCGGTGGTTCTGTACAGCGTGCCGGCGAACACGGGGCTGGAGCTGCCGCTGGACGCCGTGCTGCAGCTTTCTCAGCACCCAAACATCCTGGGCCTTAAAGACAGCGGGGGAGATGTAAGAAACACTTCCACTGCTCTTTCTTTTGTCTCTCAGTCTAATCTGTGAGTCATGAAGAAATCGATCAGCGCGAGTGAAATATTATCTCTGCATATGTCAAGCAGCCACTCCAGTGCTGCTTGCTCTAACGGGGCTGCAGATCTCCGCGTAATCTGATTGAAATTTCTCTTATACGATTATACGTGGTAATAAACTGACGGAACCAGACGACATCTCATGAGATGAGATTCTGAAAAGTCAGGAGGCAAATTGATTTAGCCAGGCCGAGTTTTACCGGGCCAGGAATGTGAGTGGAAGCGGCGAGGGGAGAAGCTTCTTTCAAAGCGTCGAGTCTTCAGCTTCAAAAACCTCAAACAAGGCCCGGCGAGCAGTGTGTGTTTGTCGCCGCGCTGCTTTCAACGGGGGCAGCTCAGATCAAATGTTTTTTTTTAAGAAAAAGATGAATAATTCACAATCATGATGTTTAAAAGCTGGCTTCAGGCCGCCGAATCACAAACCACATTTCATATTGTTTAGTAAATGAAGTGAAGGAATCGAGTGAAAGAGAAAGCAGCTCCGTCTGCGAGCAGCAGGAACCCCAGTGAGCCAACAGCACTAATTTGACAGGCGCCTTGTTTCCAATTAGCTGCATTTTATCTGGACAGAATGGCGGCATTTTGTCAGCTCTCAAAAATCAAAGCATGCAGACAGAAGTGAGCATTCTGTGCAGCTGTGCAATCAGCGAGTGCACGGTGAAACAGTTGTTTCTCAGTCCCCAGTAATCGAAGCGCCGCGAGGAGAAGAGAACGGAGACTCTTGAAGAACCGAAAACTAAAGTGTGCAGTTTTATCCTGCAGGGCTGATTGCAGGGTTACGCGCCGGGGAAAAAAGAACGGTTTGCTCTTAATACCTTTTTGTCTGTGTGGGAAGTATTTGCAAGAAGTTGCAAATGGATTTCTGATTTGGGAAATAACATGTTTGTCCACTTGCTGGGAGACTGGAGTGTGGGTGTAGTTCAAGTACAGAGCGGCCCTGCTCAGTTGTAGGCGTGATGAGGACAAACACAGAAAACAAGGGGTGATGGGTCAAATTCAGGGAAACAGACAAGTTGGAGAAACACTTTTTTTTTGAAAGAACTTCAGATGCAGACACATTTCCTGACACGAGCTGGCTCCTGTTATTTGGCAGAGATCATTTAAGCTCATTCAACCTCAGCGTTTTGTCTTTAGTGGAAATCTGATCAAGGTTCGCGAGGGGAGTTTTCCAATAAAACAGCTTTGCCATTCTGATGGAAATTTGACTTTCTGCACAATCATCTCTTATGGCTCTAAAATTGCTTGCACTCAGTCGTGTCACCTTGTGCTTCACCTCCTTCTCGGCACACAGCTAACTAAGCTGTGTGCATTCTAACTTTATCACTGTGTGAGGCTAAAGCTGCACTCAGGAACTTTGAGCTTCTGCACCAAGGTCACGTCCAGAGCCGACGTATGATGCTGCTGTCCAGAAATGATTCGAATTTTTATTTAATAAAGCCATTGTAATGAATCCGTTTCAAAGTATCAATTTGACTAAGCAGTGCTCAGCAGTGGTGTGCGATAAGTTCTGGATGACATCATGTCTGATTGAGGTGAAATGCACGAATGTCTCCTGGATGTTTAAAATGATCCCCAGAACATTTCTTTTCACTGAAGCTGCGATATTATTAAGTAGTACAAACTAATCAGTTGTGTGTATCAAAGTGTGTATATGAACTTTGAGAATGACACAAGTATTGGCTTTCACAAAGTTTTCTGCTTCTGTTTTTATGATGGCAATTTGTCCGCGTTTGCCATGACGGTGAACGAAATCCCCGAAAGCCAGCAGCATTTTAGCGATCCTCTGACTAACACGGGTGAGTGTTGATGGGGCAGCCCTGGAGATCAGGGCACTGCCGGTGCAGAGCTTGCTCAGGAATGGCAGCAGGCAGGTGTGAATGCATCAGCACGCGCAGTGAGGAGTGTAAACACCACAAAGCAGTCGGCATCACGAGCTTCACATAACACATGACTCAACAGCATTTAGAAGAAGAGCTTTGTCTTTGGTCTCAGGATGTTTTACTGTTGGCATTCATGTGTGACTGGCTCCCATCCAAAGGAGCTGGCTTACTCACAACTTTGCCTCGGAGAGCAACTTCTTCAACCATCCAAGAACAGTTTGGAAAATAACGATGAATTTTTTCAGCGCATCATGACATAAGTGGCTCAGGGAACAAAACATTGGAGATTTCGGCCCACGGCCAGGAAACTCGCTGGACCTGAACCCACTGAGAACTTGTGGTCAGTCCTCGAGAGACGGAAAGACAAAGAAAAACCCACAAATTCTGACAATCACTGATTATACAAGAACGAGTTGCTCTCGGGACAAATCGGAAAGAAAGGAAGGACCAACACTGCAAGAACGGACTCTTAAGCTTAATGTAATTGTCAATGAAAGCCTTTGAAAGTTATACTTCAGTATTCCATAGAAACATCTGACAGAACGATCCACAAACACTGAATCAGCAAACTTTGAAAGCCAGGACTGCTGCTGCTGTTAAAACTCTGGGTCATGACTATATGCTCTGCATCTAAAATATTAATGTGCAAACATTAACTAAAGTAACTGGACTGAAGGAGCCTCGTTGATTTTTCTCATACAACAGCAGAATGCTGATATTTCCGTTGACATGTCTAACACTTCACATCTTTATTAACTCGCAGTCTTTGTCTTCTCACATTGTGAGTGTGAGTTGGTGTTGTGACCACCTGCAGATTAGAAGATGACTGTGAAACAAGAATGTTTACTGTGTCACTGGCTTGTGTCTCTGTGAGTGCGGCACTGTGCTCACGGCTATGAACAGGGATGCAGTCGTCACAGAACAACAATCATGTAGTTGAATGAAATGTACAGAATTTACTTTGAAATATAGCAAAGGTGTTCAGTTAGATTCCTTTTATTCATATAAGAGTTCACAGTAACAAACAACGCAAAGTAGAGGAGAAAGTACATGTAAGTGAATGACATGCAGTAGTGGTACACATATACTGTGTGTGTGTGTGTATATATATATATATATATATATATGTATGTATATATGTATGTATATGTATATATGTATGTATATATGTATGTATATGTATATATGTATGTATATATATATGTATGTATATATGTATGTATGTGTATGTATATATGTATGTATATATGTATGTATGTATGTATATATGTATGTATATATGTATGTATGTATGTGTGTGTGTGTGTATAATTAAGGATCAGAGCAGATGATTACATGTCTGTGATCAAAAACCCACCCATACATTTCAATTTCAGTCATATAGAATACAAACATAGACACACATATACTGTACGAGTCGGGCTTTGACTTAAAAATAGTCTTAATCTGCATCCATTTTATTATTCATGGATCTATTGATAGATCTGTCTATTAAAGATTACAGCACCCTCCCTCAATGGTTTTGCATTATGTAGACAGATCATTTGTGCCTCCTCTAAGTTGTTATGTCACACATGATCTGCTTTAGCAATTAAAAAAAGGACCCTAAAAAAGGAACTCGACTGAGCATAACATCCTTCGTCATGTTCCATTTTATTTAATAAATACTTTGTTTGTGTTCCCCTGAGGCCTACTGGCTCAGACCAACACTCATTAAAGCCTTTTCATGCAGGATGTCAATTATTAATTCTCTCATTTATGACCATCTATTAGAATGCATGGCTCATGGGACACAGGAGAGACTGTGGCAGGTTTTTTTGAATAAATTTCACAGAACAAATGGTTTTCAATAAAAGGAACTTTTGGCCTTTGAAAAAGTCTTTAGTCATACTGTCGCTCTTTTAGGGTGCTGTTGAAAAATACGCTTGGATGTAAGATGGCTCCTTTTCGAATTGATTATAATATACCGCAACTACATTTTAACATCCATGTACAGTAGATGCTGAAAACTCCGCCCCAAACACTGCATTTAATCTATTATTAGACTCAACTGGCTTCTCTCACAGTGTAAATGAGCCCACCTACCACTCTAATAACATTCTAGATCTTGTTCTGACATATGGCATCAAAACTGAAGATTTAAGTACCCCCTGAAAACCCCATTTCTTAATAACCTTTAAATTTACAATAATGGATTACATAGCCGTGGGGAATACATTTCATTACAGTAATGTTTCTGAAAGTGATGTAACTAAGTTTAAGGATATAATTCATCCACTGTGATTTTCAATGGCATGTGCCAACACAATGTAGAGCACCTACTTAAACTCTTCTCCTATGGAGATGTGTATGTGTGTATGAAAATGGCTCATATCAGAAGTGCTTGATTCCCTATAATAACTCACAAATGTGCTCCTCAAAACAGATGGTCTGTAAGCTGGAGAGGAAATGGTGTCTCAGTAATTTAGAAGATCTTCATTTAACCTGGAAAAGAGTTTGTTCTATAAAAAATGGATATTTATCTCATATTTATTATGCAGATGATACCCAGCTTTATCTAGAATAAAATTCAACCTCATTAGGGTTAGGGGTTAGGCTTAATTAACTACTTTTGTCTTTGCCCTTTGTTCGCATCCTCATCACTGTAACTGTCTATGTTGGCGTTCCTGCTGCAGAGTTTTGAGTTTTTGTGTAGCTTCGCAATCCTAAGTTTGGAACAATAATGTGAAGTATCAGTTTAAGTCTTGCCTGTGAGTCCTACATTGGGGTCCTCTCTGCCTTGCCTCGTGCAGCAGACCTTACATCTGAGTTTTCTTCTTCACTCACCTCTTTTCTTATATTTCTATGCACCACTCTGCCTGCGTCAGTGTGTCATTTGTCCTGTATTGGTAGATAGATGCCCTTCCCTGAGCACTAAACAAAAAAGCATGCAAACAGAAGGGATTCCATGTAAAGTGTACTCAGCACAGGATCTAAAGATCCTGACCCCAACTACAAGTTCAAAAGTCATTGCATCTTAATTTAATGGGGATGATAGCACATCAAATGCACATATTGATAGAGCAAGGTTGCAAGTGAGGAAGAGAAGAGGCCAGTGCTGAATGGTTGGAAAGAATAAAGGTGATTATGTGCTAGATTTGAAACAGGTAGTGACTGTGGAACTGAGAGGTCTTCCAGAAAAGCAAGCATTTTCAACTTCTTCCAAGAATAAAGATAAAATTTGAGAGAGAGAAAATTAACCTGAATAATTAGGTTAAGATGATAATATGGCATCCAAGAGAGATACAGTACATACATTTTGGTATTTCCAGAATCTCTTATTTCTGCCACTTGTCTTCTCTACCTTTGTACTTTGTTTCCAACTCTTCCCCCCAACAGCCAAACTCCCAATAACTTTCTCTGTTATTCTTTGTAAATTGTCTGTTGCAAGATTTTCGATATGTCAAAGGAGCCAAATCAAAAATCAAAACATTCTACTCAGATAACATTGCAGTCAGGTCTTTGACTTGTTTGTGTGTCCAAATAACCTCTTACGCAGGGAATAAGAGAACAGCCCTAAGTGTGCACTGGGCCTCTGCCACTCTGACTCACCCTCAAGCTACTGTTGATAGAAAGTTTTCTTGTTTTCATTTGTGATTCACAAGCACCCTGAAAGTCAATTTTATTCATAGAACAAACTCTGCTTGTCACAAAGTGATTCAGACACACAGAAACAGATAAGACCAGCATTAATAAAACAAGTGATAGAATAGCTACATCACAAGTTCAGGGAAAGGACTTCCTTTTAATTCTTTTTATACTTTAATTGCATCGCTTTGGGCAATTTCCTGAAAATCTAGCTTTTTACATTATTTATACAGGGAATGTTGGCAAACCATTTCGAGAAGGTTTTTTAATAGACATCTTAAAATAGTTATTTACATATATGTTTTTTAATCACTGTAAATTACCTATTAGCATTTTTTTTAATTGTGTACTTACACTAAAGCAAGTGTTATTGTTCTAAGAGAGATTATTCTTTGGTTGATCCATTTTTAGTCATGTCATATTCAGTAATGAAAAATGGATGACCAAATTACAGATTAGCTCACTTACAAACCACTTCAAATATATTCCTGATAACGTCTTTCCATATAAGCAGCCAAAACGATTTACAGATTGGTGAACTAATTGATTTTTCACATCAAATCAAATTTGGACAGCCTCAGGCTGCCAGTAATCACTTCAGTCTGAGGCCATCATTATTTTTAACTTGAAGAGATCCAGTACATCTCTTATACTTAAGGGAAAATTATATATAAGTTATGAAACAACGTGTTCTTTTGTCTCAGAAATGTTCATCTTCTGGGCGTTCTGAGACCGAGGAAAAATAACATTTGTCGTTTTTCAGACGGTTCTGTTTACAGCTGATGAGTAACTCCCGTGGCTCTATGTTTGTTTTTTTAACAATGAGGAGCAAACACTAACGTGTAACATGGTGGTGTTTTCAAGCATCAGATATAAACTGTATAGCTTTCACTCAGATGACTCATATTTGACTGTCATATATGGTTTATTACCAACAGTAAATATTAGTTGTTTTTTTTTATTATGATGGTGATCTTTACTTTACAATGCATATTTATTATTTCAGAACCCTGAGTAATCAGTCTGGCTGTTAAGTTTTGAATAATTATTGAATTTCCTTTCAAAAACATTTGAAGAGCTAAGTCACTCACCTTGGTAATGTAAAACTTAAACATAGAGCAGTTTAAGTTTTGGATGACAGAGACTTGGTTTATTAGTTGATTAATTAATTAATCATTTTTTTGTGTAACGTTCCTGCTTAAACCCTGGAACATGAATGATTGATTGTGATGCCTAACACAAAATACCTTTTGATAGCTCCTCGTAGCAACTCCTGTTGTTTTCTGACCTGAGACCAAATCGTTTTCTGTGGCTTTCAGACTGTTCAAATCATTTTATGTTGTGGTACAAGGCCATACTCAAAGTTTGGTTAGGGTTGAACAAAATAATTGCTTGGTAAAATTTTCAGAATAATAATTGTTTGGAGCTATCTTGTGGCCTAGTGTGGTCCTGTTCAACTTGTGTTCCCAATGGGAGTAAACTGTTTAAAGTTCACAAATTTTCTTGAACCATTTTTTCATTCCAACCTCCTGTAGGATCTGTTAACCTATAACAATGTTACTTAACCAAAGCCCAGACATAATTACTATGGCCTCAAAGGCCTTGGTTATTTGAATATAAACATAATGTATGTATTTGTCCTATGATAGTCCAAAGACCTGCCCATGGTGTACCTTGTGTCTCACCAAGTGACTGTTGAGCTGAGATCTAACCCACTGCGACCCTTAAGTGGAAAAGTGGTTAGGAAAATGGTTGGATGTTCGTTTACTTAATGTTTTTTTCCTGCGGAGGATAGCAAAAACATCTGAAAAAAATCAGAACCAACACGGAAGCAGACACATAATTTTGAAACTTCTTACTATCAAAATAACAACAAAAAACAATTGCAAACAAATTTAAACATTAATCTGTGAAACCACAAACATGCGTGCGTGATCGGAGAGGGGCGACCATCGTTCGGCCGTCCCCCCAGCCCAGTTGCGAGCCGCTCTCCTTCACCAGGCAGTGGGGGCTCAGCTATCTGAGATCAACCAAAGATCCACAGCGCTATGGTATCGCTACGTCTAGGCAGGATTCTGTCTTAGAGGCGTTCAGTCATAATCCTGCAGATGGTAGCTTTGCACCCTGAACAAGATAAGCGGAAGAGAATGGATGGATGTGAAACCATCAATAAGCTTTTTTTTAAACAAACTAAAACATCCAAATGCACCAAGATGGCGGCGCATGCACACGCAGCGGCTAAAGTTTTCCCTTTCTATACTCTTTTTTTTTTTCTCCATTTGCATTGTACATCTGTATAAAGTCAATAAAGGCATTGTATTCTATTCTATTCAAGTATAACAAAATTTTCAATGAACAGATTTAACATAAGATTTTTTCATGAGATTTTACCATTCTTAATTGAAAACAATGTACAAAACCCTTAACAAATAGTGGGAACAACTATCTTAACAAATAACAGGAGGTATAAAAAAAGAGTTACTGATGGTAAAACTACAGTTATGGTAACCTTTTGTTAGTTCAAATATTTAGATATCAGGACATAATAAAACTAACCTGGGAGGTCTTAGAATGAAAGCAACAATTGCAGGAGTGCTTTTTTTCACAAAGTACACCCTTACTGCATCCATGGGGATCAAGTATTAAGTAGCAGCCAGGTGCTGCTAATCAAATGCACTTGATTAAGTGATCACCAGCAAGTGTGACCGACTCCATAATAGCAGAAGTTTTGGCCGTCTGCTGTTCTGAAGCATTCGGGTGTGTGTTAACACAAAGACATCAGCACTGATCTGAGAAGGTTATATGGCCAAGTCCATTATTCTACAGTGAGAAAGCTTATTCACAACTGAAAGACAATCGGTTGAGATCAGATCAGGTCAGACTATGGCAATGCTTGGGGGGGACAAACAAACAAAAATAAAGAGCTGTATCTCAGACCCCACAGTCAGTCACTAGTACAATTAGAAAAAGATTTAACGTGTCTTTTTTGGAAGGGTTGCTAGGATAAAGCTTCTTACCTCTAAAAAGAACTTGGCAGGGTGCCTTAGCCTTGCAAAACTGTATCTGAGCAAACCACAAGATCTGTGGGACAGTGGCCTTTGGATGAAACACTAAAGTGGACATGTTTGGCTATAATTCACAGTGCCATGTTTGGTGAAAACCAACAACTTGGGTGAGCAGTGTTTCTGTTAACTCTGCTTCTCAGCTGTCCACTCTCACTCACTCGCCATTTGTACTTACCAGCAGCTAGTCAAAGGACTCATATAATCTGGATTAATGGAAAGCTCAGATTTGTGATTCATAATTCTGTAGCAAGATTTGACTCATGAACCTCAGTGATTCAGGAACATGCCAGCACTACCAAGTAAACTAAAGTATTCTAGAGTCAAATGGGAGGCCTTCTGTTGGACAGCTAAACCCAAAATTCTAGATAGAATAGAATAGCTTTATTGTCATCATACAAAAGTACGAGATTACAGGGAGAGCCATGAGGCGTCTGAGTGCGCCGCCACTTCTCTCTCGAAAACAATGACACATGAAGTGGAAATATGAGGAGAAAAAAAACAACATTCCATGCTTTGCCCAAGGTTATAGCATGGGATATTTTGAAATATGGTTGCAGAGAAGCCAGATGTTAAAAATATAGATTGTTTGGGTCAGGCTGACACTGATCTCCATGTCAGCCTTTAAGGAAATAAGGAAAACACATCCACCCCCAACAAGTAGTAGAAGAGAGTAGATGATCCCAAGCACATCATTAAATTTACCACAGAATGGCTGAAAATGAAAAGAATGAGGGTGTTGCAAAGGCCCAAAGTCCAGATCATAACCCAATTGAAATGCTCTGCTAGAGAGAATGACTGCAAACATCGGTGAACTGAAGTAAAATGTGGTTCTCTAAGCTAATGACTCAAAAGATGTAGTTAATTTCACCACAAAATTTTTGATAATTTATTATGTCCTGATATGTAATCCCTTAGAACTGACAGCGGGTGTATTTTCTTTTTACCATCACTGTGTATTAAGTGAATAAAAATATTTGTGTATGACCTTCTGTGGTCCTTCTTGCCAGTACCTCTCTTTGTAGGGTTTCACATGTTCTCCCCATGTTGGCGTGGATTTTCTCCGGGTGCTCCGGCTTCCTCCCACAGTCCAAAGACATGCAGTTAGTGGTCAACTGGTGATTCTAAATTGGCTGTAAGTGTGAATGGTTGTCTGTCTCTGTGTTAGCCCTGCGACAGATTGGCGACCTGTCAGGGGTATATCTCGCCTCTCGCTCTATGGCAACTGCAACAGGCTGAGGTGCCATGGCAACAGAATAAGTAGGATAAGCAATATCATAGCTACCTGCTATTGAAGCAAGACAGAGTGATACCGACAGAACAGATGACAAAGGCAGTGGATAAATATGGGTACAGGAGAGAGAAAGCAAGCGATCATTAAAGAATGAAACGGAGTGTGCTGTGGTGAAAAGGTTGAAAGAGATGACAGAATAGAGACAGAAAGGAGATCAAGAGATTAAAACTGTGATGAAGATGTTGGCTACAGGAGCAAAGGGTGTTTAATATACATCTAGATAATACTGTAATGACATCCCTGGGGAAATTAAAAGTTATGGTACAATAATTTTTTATATGTTATATTTGTGTCACTGCTGCAAGAGGATGTCATGAACTCACCCAGTGTCACTAAAGCACACCGGCTCCCTTTACGCCAGCCATTAACATTTGCATTATATTCATATTATGTCCAAATGAGTTGTAGCTGCAACAGACTTCAAATTTGTTTCCTCAAAAAATATTTTTATGTTTTGCTTATTTCATTTTCCAAAATATTTTCAAAAGTAAAAGATTAGATTATAATCACTGGTTACATTTTTTTTTCAGTTTTTGTATAAAACTGCTGAGTGCAACTCAAGACACAACTTTTTATTCTAATGCAACATCTTTATGACTGCATACTTAGTGGGCAGTTCAGGCTCTGGTTGCCTAAAGAACCTTCTAATGTAAACCCCCAGTTTCCAAAAAGCTGGGACACTGTAAAATGTAAACAAAAACAAAATGTAATAATTTGCAAATTTTATGAACCCATATTTTATTCAAAATAGAACAGAAAAATCAAATAAAAACTTAAACTAAACAAAGAAAGAAAAATATTATAATATCTTATTTTGAATTTGATGGCAGCAAGAAGTCTCAAAGGTTTGGGGCAGAGCCATGCTTATTATTATGCATCTATGTAGAATCCCACTTTCCTTTATAAACCGTCTGTGAACATCTGTGAATTGAGGAGATGAGTTCCATGGAGATGAAGGTTTTCTCATTCTTGGCTGATATAAGACTCTAGCTGTGCAGAAGTGCAGGTTTTCTTTGTTGTATTTTTAATTTCATGATGCTCCAGATGTTTTCAAAGAGTGAAAGATCAGGATTGCAGTCAGACCAGTTCTGCACCCGGACACGTGGATGCGGCATGTGGTTCAGCACTGCCTTACACACTAAAGGATTGGACTGGATGGGAACACAGATTCCTTTGAAGAGGCTTTTTCAGGCTTTTCAGCTGAGCACTTATAACAAGCAGGTGTCTGTGTTTTCCAAAAAAGTTTTTCATTTTTAAATTTCAGTTTTCCACTTTGCGTCAGTCAGTTTTAAAGGTGCAGTGTGTAAAATCTCATCGTTAGGTTCCAGATTGCAATTGACTGAATTTTGTTTTCTTGCTTGTCCCAATTCAGGTGCATACTTGTTGCTACAGTAGTAGTAGTAGTAATAAAGAACGTAAATTAGGATTAAGGTTTAGATTAAATATTCTAGAACTGATTTTTTCTAGCCAAACAAATCAATATAAAAAGTGTAAAAAAGTATCTTGTGTTTATTATTTTATCTTGTGTATATTATTTCTGATGTCTAAAACCCGGAGTAAGATTCACAGGTAGTAAAATAATAAAATTACAGCCAAAGAAGAAAAAAGCAAATGGAAGTTACATCAGGAAGCTGAAACAACATAAGAAGCTAATGCTCGCCGCTAGCTTAAATGGTAAAAATGCCAATAGCTCATTCCATCACTCTGAGAATGTTACTTCTTCCAACAATAACATTTCTACACACTCTAAATATGTTTCTACACGAAAAATATCATTTTTATAAACCTGCAACCTCCATCTAAAGTAAGCTAAAACGGAAGCACATCGGTTAAACCGGAAGTACCAAGTCCGTGACTTTCGGTTTCCAGATTTTCAGAATTAAACCAAACAAACAATAAAAACGAAAGTGCACATTGAACAAACAGCAATGGCTCTTAAGGAGCCAGAACATTTTCTTTTCTTGTGCATTTTATAGCCTGTGTTGATTACGCTCACTTTTGATGGAAGCCGGGCTAGTTTCTTATGTGTAACTGGCATAAAGCCAGTCATTCCTTCAACTGATTGTTGTGATTTTTTAAAAATAATTAACTAAGTCTGCATTGCCCATGTGAGTGGATCTGTGTGTCCTTGAAGGCATGGCAGAACAGTATGAGATCCAAACAAAATCTTGAACGTGAACGTAATGTCTGACTTAGTCTGTTAAACATTTCACTAAATGGCTTGTTACAGTCTGTTACGTGAACGTTAACACAGGTAAATGATGTCAGTCAAGGTGTAACTACATCAGATTTAATAGAAAAGGACAGAGCAGACAGCATAGACAGAAGCTCATCAAATTCTTTGAGGCAGATTTCACATGTCAAAGGTAGCAACACTGAGAGCCTCAGCAAATATACTATCACAAGGAAAACAGTAACTGCAGTCACTCATTTCTGACTGCTTCCTGATGTGAACACCAACCACTTATCATTTCAGTCCCCAAAGCTATTTCCATAATAATTTTCAGTGCTATATTATACAAGCATTAAGACTGATGTCAAAGCTGCACGTCTGTAAATGAGAATCTTTCTAAATGACCCGACATGCCACTCTTCATAAATACAGGAGCAAGCCTTTTTTATTATTTGCATTGAGAAGCTGATGGAGATCTGCTTCATAGAAAAATCAATCAGTTTATGTGTCTGTCTTCTTTAGTAGCAAACGCTTTAAGCAGCTTGACTGATTCTGAGAGCCAGCACATATATTTTATAAACCTTGATGGTGAAGTCATGATACCGAGCCAGCTTCATTACCCATCATTCCTTTCTGCCTTCCCAGATGGTTATCGGACATCAGCACAAATCTTTGCAAAAGTATCCTTAACCTTGGCAGTCTCCTTACCGTGAACAGGTAATGGATACACAGACAGGTGAATGCACTGCAAGTCAGTTCATATTGGTTTCATACGCACACAGGAAAACACACACCTCAGAGTCTGTTAATGTGGCAGACAAAGGAGATGCCAATCGATTACTGGCAAGGCCAGACATAAGAAAAGCACTAGTCAGGAAATAATGCCCCCCCGCGCACCCCGGTCGGCTGCTCACACGGTGAGCTAAACGCTGATCGAGCCGTGAATACTTTGTGATTAGAAAGCCCCGATGATGGAGGAAATGTTCAGAGACGTTCTGCTGGCAGGTAGCAGCTCGTAGGCCAGGAGGGTTCATTTATCACAGGCTCTTACCAGGGTCTCTGTCAGTATTCTCAGGGTCTGCAATAAAACTTGATGTTACTGAGCCAAGTGCGATGGTGCCAGATTGGCATAGCTCAGATTTTTAAGTCTGCCAACACAGATACCGACACAGACGCTGGAGCTAAAACACCGACTGCGATGTTTGTTCCGGCTGTGAGCTGGAGAGAGACCCAGCAGGTAGGTCTTGGTCTCAGCTGGATGAGCGTCAGACTTTTAATATAAGGATTCTTCCTATCCATTTGATTTTTAATATATACTTTGAAATTTTAGAGAAGCTGTAGGAAGTGGCTCAGTAGGAGATTATTAACCGTGCTTGTCCCTCAGGAGGAAGCCAAGCTAAAAAGTCTTATACTTCTTCATGGAAGTAAATATTCAAAATTACTTTCATTTTATATTCATGCATGCCTGTCACCCTTTCTGGTGCCATTTAAGCAGAAAGTGTTACAGAATAGGATGGTACGTTTTGACTAATATGTCATACACTGGGATTTCAATTTTTTATGACATCATTAGATCCACAGTGAATATAATTTGTGGTATTTTTTTAGATGTCAGGCTGCCTACTGCAGAATTATAGTTCTTTGATCTTAACTCAGTGGGGTTAAGAAACAGACTTTTGGGATCTGGAAGATATTGTAAACACCGTCATAGAACTGATGATACAAAATCTGTCAATGATTTCCAGGCTTTAATATTGTACTTTAGAGGTGAGCGATATGACTAAAAACTGTATCACGATATAAGTACTTCATATTGGTTGATATTGATAATAAGGACTAGTAGAAAAATATGCTACATTTAAACATTTTATTTCAGCATTATTTAAACATTTATTTATTTCAAATTTAACCTTCCTCAGAAATGGCAACACAACCATGAAAAACACTAGGCACTGATGTGGAATACCTTTCCATAGTGGTCTGTTGCTGCGGTCTTGCAACAGTAGATACTGGTTGCTAACGAACTCGGCTGTGCGCCAAAGGGTGGGATTAGCTAAGGTGGTTAAACAAGTTAGTCGTATTGCCGGTCCGG
>VOQJ01047598.1:16802-30424 GCA_015052665.1 Apistogramma diplotaenia | reverse complement strand
TGTTTTTATAGTAAAACCCCCCCCCCCAAAAAAAAAAAAAAGAATTAACTGAAGAATTTCATTTAATGTAATGGAAAAATGTTTGCAAGCATCTTTTGCAAAAAACAAACTATAGCCAATTTATTTTTTCAAAAAATTTGTGTGATATTTCAAGTGCAAAATTTCTCTACATTGTGTTCCTGAAAGCTCAATAAACTTTAACAGAACAAACAGGCATAAGAAAATAATGAACTAAGAATGAATTCTTACACAAAATCAAAGAAATGTTTGCTTCACAATGCAATCTGCTTAATCTGACGCACTCTGAGCCACAACCACTGTAAACTATTTAAATATCTTTCTTTAAAAGTAGTGATTTATCTTTATTTGTCTTTTTGGAGAAAAAAAGGAAGAAGACATAATCAATATCAAAACTGGGAACCTGAATCTAACATTATTAGCGAGATAAGAGCAATATATTAGAAGCAGCACTCACATATGGGGGGGTGTCGACGCTGTCGGTGTTGACCACCACTGGAGGGGGGTTGGCCTGAAAGAGAGAAGATCAGCATTATTAATCACTTTTAATATCAAAGCACTCTTTCTGAGAACAAACAATAAGCAAAGCAGCAATAACGACTTACTCGTCTCATGTTTTGGTACAGCATTTTGAGTACATCTGCTACAGATTACCACCATGGAGCGACAGCATACACCGCATGACATACTGCACAACCCTTATATTGGACAGTACTAATGTACTACACTGCAAACCACACTATAGAACAATTTGGTGAAGCTCTGCCACTGTGTCATAAAGTGCTCTCATAAAGATTCAGAACTACACCATGAAACTATTATTATTTTTACATTTTAGTCAAATAGTATAATATTGTTCTGTTGCACATTACATTATATATAACACCGTCCGTTTGTAGGTCATCCACATTTAATCTCTTAAATTAAGTCGACTTCCCAGATCCATCTGCTTTGTATAAATCCAACCACTGCAATCTCCCCTTCACTCCCATGTGCAGTCTGCAGTCTAGTATTTACTCCTTCCTTTTCCCCCAAGAGAGTCTACTCTAATCTCAGTCCTCTTTCTCGTTCTAGAAATCTGTGCTGGGGTTATGGCAGCTGTAGATAACTGGTATTAGTTTTCATTTCCTGTTTCCTAATCATAAGCACAGCAAATGGCAATCTACACACTCACGAATACCTACAGGGTGTCTTTTCACACCCATTTTTTTCATTCCAATCTACTCCTTTTCTAGTGCTCTGAAGTCCACCTTCAGCAGCAGTCTTCTCAAACACACCAGCGATCAGCGTGCCAGTCCATGTCTGTTGCCAAAATAAAAGTTCCCAAACTAACAAGTTAAGCAAGCATCAAACAAGCAGGAGAACCAAGCAGACCGGCCGCCCTGACTTCAGAACACGGACGTGCAACAGAGCAGCTACAGCATCAATCTCTCTGCACTAATCTCTACCTCTCATCCACCCTGTTCCATCTCTCTTTCTCTCCCTCTCTCTCGCGCTGCCAGTCAAGCTGACTGGACGCTTGATCCCACATGGGAACAGAAGGGGGTGGTGTGGGGTGTGGAGGATTATAGGTATGGTGGGAGGAGTGAAATCTGCCTGCTGGACAACAACACTGAGAAGCAGAGAGTGATGATGCACAAAAACCAAAAGCACAGACAGGATTTAAAAAAGAAAAAAAAAACAACAACAGCATGAGAACGAAAGTGGAGTAAGGTTCAGAGATCGACGGAGTCGAGGAGGCGTTGGACACTACGGTCACAAGTCACACATAATGAAACAGCGGGGTCATGCTGTTGTCAGCTGGGTGTATGAGTGCCTGTCTTTATGCCAATGAAAGCAAAGATAAACACATCTTTATTAAACATTTTTTTAAAACTTCTTTGGACTCTCATTTGCTGCTTTGATACTGAGCATCTCTCAAACTCAGGAAGCTTTAAATGTACCAGAAAAACACTAAACAGCACTACAAAGAGGATACTCTTTATCCTTTGTCAATCACATGAACATAAAAATTATATTTATTTCTCTTTTTCAAAAGTAGGTTTATTTAATGACCTGTTGAATTGAATTGAATTAATGACTTATTTCAATATGTATATGAAACAGTGAATACTCATGACTTCAGGACCCACAACAAATGGACACATTGAGCCTCCAGCCTTCAATGGAGTCATTCATTGGTAAATTGTACAGGACGCGTCTGGCTGAAGCCCTTACTTACTTTGTGGTGCCATGGAGTGGACTCAAATGCACTTGATTAAGTGTGGACATCTCTACAACGGCAGAGGCTTTGGTAGTTTTCTGTCCTAGAGAGTTCAACTAAATATTAACACAATGTCACAATCTTCCAAGGAGTGGACATCCCTGTCAATTCATCCCAAGGTCAAAATATACAATGTGCAGAGAAACCACAAAAAAAACAAAAGTTGCATATCAGACACTACGGGCCTCAGCTAGGATGTTAACTGTTTAAGTTCATGACCGTACAATTAGAAACAAGTACAGCTTGGTTGGAAGGGTTTCCAGGAGAAAGCCTCATCTCTCTAAAACAACATGGCAGCATGTCTTAGCTTTGCAAAGCTGCATCTGAACAAACCACAAGATATCTGGAACAATGTCCCTTGGAGAGACGAGACCAATGTGGAGATGTTTGTGCATAATGCACATCACCACATTTGGCAAAAACCAAACACAGCACATCAGCACAAACACCTCATACCTACTGCCAAGCACAGTAGTGGAGGGCTGATGACTTGGGCACCTTGCAGTCACTGACTTAACCATGAACTCCTCTGTATACCAAAGTATTCTAGAGTCAAATGTGAGCCCTTCTGTCCAGCAGCTAAAGCTTGGTCCAAAATGGGTCAAGCAAGAGGACAATGATCCCAGACACAGTAGGAAAAGAAAAGAATCAAGGTGTAGCAACGACCCCAGTCAAAGCCCAGATCTCAACTTCACTGAAATGCTCTTAAGAGAGCCGTGCATAAACGAATGCCTGCAAACCTCAATGAACTGAAGCCTAAACTGAAAAAAATAATCCAAGAGAGTTGCTAAAGTTGTTGGTTTTTAAATGTTGAAAACCTCAGGTAATGATTATCATTCAAACAGATGGTTGTATTGTCAAAATGTATCAGTGTGTGGGAATAATGGCTGCAGCAAAATCAATCAATGAAAAAGTTCTGCTAGATAAAAGCAGTTACTGGATGTAACTCCAGTTCTGAATATAGACACTGTGGGCTTTCCCATTGGTTGTGTAGGGTGGGCAGAGGGGTGGGCAGTTTTTAGCCAGCGGAGGACCGACTCCATGCTCCTGACTTTCACCAGCTGAAAATTTGTCACTGCAATGCTAAGCTTAATCTGCTAACACCAAAATAGATAGCCATTTAATTCTTTATTCTGATAATCTAGAACTGCAGTCTCACATAATGAAGCACACTGACAGCGTCATTGCAGCTGATGCTACTGTAAGCTATTAACACCTAATAACTACAGTATGGAATTTATTCCACTACGCATACCGGTCCACTGCGTTGCCTAAACCTTATGTGACTCCCTCATCACAGGAAAAGCGTTGCACAATGCACACAAGCTCTGTGTGTCTTTGTCTATGTGTGCGCACACCATTCACAAAGCGACAAATCCAGTCGGTCACTCAGCTGGTGATTCCATTGACACGGCATGTCAGACTGCGTGCTTATGTAACATCAATATGTGTGTGTTTACGACTGAGTGTGTGCAGATGGGGTTGTGTTACATGAAAAGGCCAAAAGTACAAATGTGCAAATATAAACAAACAAGCTTTCGGTGCACAAATACACAAACACACACAACATCCATATCCAGACAGTGTTTTGTTGCCCTGTGCAAGTGATTGTCAGTTGTTACATAACTGGTGTTACAGCAGCTGTGTTATCATGGCCTGTTCGAGCTCAGCGCAAGACAGCTTAGAGAGAGATCCAGACTATCCCAGGTTTGTCTTCTCACAGAGAGACGTACAAGTGATTAAGTCCTTTAGTTGTAATTCTAAACGCTGAAAGAGGTGTGTGTGCGCGTGTGTGTGTGCGTGTGTAGACTTTGGCAAATGATTTTCCATTAGTGTAGGGAGATCTTTTCAGCTTCTAAACCATCAACGTAATTATCAATTAGCAGATGACTCATGATTGGATAAACAGAAATCGAGAATTCTATAACATCTAATGATGCGCGGCAGCAGTTCGTTAAACAATCAATCACTGCAGTGCGACACGTGCAATCACATATGAGAAAGAACATGCAAACACATACAGTACAAAGGTCAAAGTGACAAAGAAATAGTCAAAATGAGGATTGCACAACAGCTGCGATGTTTAAATGCTTTTTTGTCGTTTCTCTAAAACCAACTCACACTGGCCGAACACGGAGCTGAAGACCCAACCACTCCTACAACACTCCCCTCTTACCATCACTGCTCGTTCTGACTTCCTAACGTGCAATGAAAACCATTTGAATAATAACGCAACCAGACTCCACTCAGATCCACGCTAATCACACTGATCACACTATCACTACCTCCTAACTCAACAATAACTACAGCATTTCCTTTACTATTCTTCACTTCTGTACAGTTTATATAATGCAACACATATCCTGTTATATATAAAAGGTTATGGTCCTTTGATTATACTACTGGGAAATTCAAAATGACCATGATCACTCTTACGCTGCACCCATCATCATTCAGCGATGTCCTATCGACTGCAGGCTTTGTTGTGAAACCTTTCATTTACTCTAAATCTGTTCTCTCTGTGTTTCTGAATTACTTTCAGTGTCCCTCAGAGAAAAAGAAAGACCAGCTATGAATATATTACAATTCATTTGACAGCCCAGAGTGCAGTTTAGTGTGGAAAACATCATTGAAGCACTTGCGGCGTCACTTAAAAGAGCAGTTTGACAAAGATAACGTCAGCCATGCTGTAGTGACCTTTTACTTCTAAATTGTCCGTAACACTGTGGACAGCTCTAAGTACAATACATGGGAATTGCTTTCAGCAGCCAATTTATTATGTAGACTTCCCATTACAAGGCAATATTGTAAGTCTGAAGAAGGTTAATGTCACAAATTATATTTCTTCTTTTCTCATTGTTCCATCTTTCCTTTAGGGTCTACTATAGATAGCCATGTATTGATTCTTGTGGCACTTTGAACATAATAATCAATGCTATTCTTTCCATACAATTTGAGCTCTTCTCAGATGGTATGTCAACAAAGGACACACTGTCCTGTACAAAATCACTGAATGTGTAATTCTCTGAAGCCATGTGATTTTTATTTTTTATAATTTAGGATCTTTTGGGAAAAATCTAATTTCATGCACCTCTATAAGGCTTTCATTTGAAGACCTTAGTATTAGATACAGTTAAAGAAAACAAAATAACCAAAATACAGTGGCTGGAAGGCAGTGAAATCAAAGCATGTCTCATGGAAATCTTTGTGTTTTGGTCAACATATCCTCTTCAAATCAGTGCTACAGATCAATGCGATATACTCAAAGAAACAAAAGTTGAAGATGAATCACGAGTGGTCATTTTAATCCTTACAATCCCAATAAATCCACCTAGTGGAACGATCAAAGCCAACAGTGCATGCAAGAAAGCCTTCACAATACCAGTTTTGGACAGGTTGTAGTTATTTTTACATCTACTGATGGTTTGAGGATCAAAGTTAAATGGCTAATTTTCCTCGAGGCTTTATAATCAAGTATTTGTTTGTCTTTCATCTTGTTATTTAATGCTAATAACACGCAAGAGCCTACCACAAGAAGAGCTGCACAACATATTACTGCAAATTGTGTTTGATAACAGCACCTCACTTAGTAGAGAGAGATGGGGGATAATCTCTCAAATATACACATGCTATTCCGTCCTTTGATCAGCATTTTCATCTTTCATCTATAACCTACCTGCAAATGGCCTTGTATTCGTGGAAAGTGGTGCATGAGGTGTGGGGGTGTCTCCATTGAGTGTGTGGTCCAGATATACGTGTCATTGGGCCACGGCCTGGCCCCTGTTTTGCCTTTGCTCTTTATGGGACTCTTCTTCACGCTGTCCCTAAGGTTGGGAAACTTCCCTCTACAGCCCCTGTTGGCCAGGTTGGTAGGAAGTGTTCCCCACCCATAACCCCCCAGCCCAGAATATAGGGGAAGCTGTGGTGAGTGAAAAGGATGGATAGACAGCGACTGGGAGGCATGAGGAAGAGAAGCAGGGCAGTTGTGGTGGTGGTGTTGATACTGCTGGAACAGAGACTGGTGACTGGGGGAGCGGAGCTGCTGCTGCTGGTAGATTTGATGAGTTGAATGCGAAGAGAGCAAGTGACTGGGCGAGGCCGGTGGATGACACTGGTTTTGAGAATGATGCTGCAGCTGATGATGACTCGCTGACAGGTGAAGCAGGTGGTCGTTGGGGGAGTGATAGTGACCCGGCGATGGGTGAAGCTGGTGGTGGCTTGGAGAATGAAATAGGTTGTTTGGTGACTGTGGGGCCAGCTGGCAAGTTGGTGATGGCGGACCTAACTGATGACTGGAAGATGGTGGCGCTATGTGATAGTAGCTGGGAGAGGGAGAGGGAGTGAGCTGTTTTGGTGGATGGCGTTGTTTTGGCTTTGGTGAATGAGGGTGGCGCTTTGGTGAGTGTCGTGGTGAAGTCTGCAGTTGGTTATTCGGAGTCTGTACTTGCAATAAATTCTGGTTATGCTTTGAGTGACAGTGGCTCTTGCCTGACTTGGTCTTCCCTTTGCCAGATTTGCCCTTAGTAGTGCCACCGCTAGGCTTTTTAGGGCTACAACAAAACTCATGGCTGTGGAAATAAGTGTTCATACTGACAAAGATAATAATACAAATCACACAAAAAAATCCCTTCTGTCGTCTTTATGTTTTTATCTCTCGCTCACCACAGTCTCCATTACTAAGATGACACAAGATCGAAGCTCCTCACCATCACTTCTGTCTGAATAATGTAGGTCATGCCTTTTAAGAACAACTAATCCCTCTGCGCTCAGTATAAAGTAGGTATTTCAGCCCTTTTTTTCTTGTATATCAATATGCAAATCTCACCCAAATATAAGAAAATCAAAACACAATCCCTCCTGTTTAGGCAAGGTTTCCTCTCCTTTATGAAACTAAGTATGAGCTACTTGTGAAAAGCAAAACATCCTCCTTTATTACAAATGTGAACTCTTCTTTTCCAGCCATCTTCACGTTGAAGCACAGTGGTCCTCTCACCATCTCTCAGTGGTATGGGAAAAGCGGGACACCAAAGCCGGGTCTCAAAAAGAAGCAGCAAAACCACTTGGACGAGTTGACCACTCCTGCCGGTCCTGCTCTGTTTCTGTAGCGCTCCAGTGGAAGATTTCACACTCCTCCGATTATGCTCCACTCCAGTGCTCAGTCACTTATAGCAACTCATATTATCCACCTATCCACCTCCAGTTTTGTATCAAAAGTGTCGCCCCCTCAGCAGTTGACACATTCGCATATTCCAAAAAGTCCTATGGTGCATTTCTTTTTCTTTTAAGATTTATCTTCATTCGTTCCATCCGGCAGAATTAAACAGTCTGAAAGAGCTCTCATATTCTTCTTTCATTTTGCCTTGTTTTTCTGTTATGATAAACTGATATTGGGCCACATCCCTTAGCTGCTCTCATCTTTCTATGCTGCCTCTCTCTCTCAGCATCCGCCCCTGTCTCTCTCTCTCTCTCTCTGTCCCCAACTCACTCTCCTGCTCTTTCTCTCTCTTTCCGGGACTAGCCAATTAGGGGCTTCCCCGGACTCCTGCACATGACAGCAGCCAGGCATGACTAATCGATAGGCAACCGAGGACAGCGATACAGTGCTCAGAGTCACAGTGTATGCATGTGTACAATGAAGGGAGAGCTGTGATTGGTGGATTGCTGTCGCTTCCATCAACCTTTGTCTTGTTCTTTTAAAGCATCTCGAGGCAGGCCGGGTCAGCTGGAATGCAGTGTTTGCAAGAGCGTTTTTATGTGTATGCACTGGCCTACTTCACTGTCTCTTTGTGAATCTTGATGTGCTTACTTTTTATATGTTTCCAGGCTTTAAGTCAAGGCTCAAGGTAGAGCACAGCTTATATATTGGGTTTATAAAAAACCCAAAATGAAAGTTTTGGAGTAGTCAAATGTGGACCTAAATCTGATTGAGAGCCTTTGGAATGACTGTAAACATGCCGTTCATGCTCATCTGGATGCCTTTTCACTACAAATACACACTCAGTCTTTCTGTATGCTTTGTATATCCTTCCTCTATGGATGCTCATATGAAACATGGCCATGGTTTCAAATAATAAGCTCAGTGTATGTGCAAGTAATCCCTGTGAGCCATAAGCTCAGGCTTCAGCCTGCTCTGACTGCATGGTTTCAGTTTTTTTTTTAATTCTTGCTCTGTGTGACATCAGAGAGGGGGTCATCTCAGGGACACAGCTCTGGATGGGAGCACAGATGCACTATCCATCTACTGCTCAAACCTCCTCATAATGAGGGGCCGACGAAAGTCAGAGTTTCTTCTGACAGTGGATGAACTGAGGAAATTCACCAAGGACCGGCACAATCTTAACAAGGAACATTTTAAAAGCCCGTGTACAGACTTGACACCACATTTTTTTTCTTTCTGTCATCTTTGTTGCACCTGTTCTGATAGGACAATTTAGGTCTTTCTGCACCTTTGCAAACATATATTCCAGGAAAAATGTGGGCATGCAAGGTATGCAGTGTTTATCTTTAACAAACTTAATTTACTTGGTTAGATAATCAGCCCAATTATGGAATTAATACTAAAAATGAATTTGTGTTAAGGTTATTGGTACATCTTAAAGATAAAGCAATCAAATCACCATTTACTCAGCCTTTATTTACATTTTAATAGACACAGAAATATGACCTAAAAAAAAGCTACAGATATTGGTTCAGCATGTGCGCAGTGACAAAGAAAAGGCTTATTTTTTTTCAGATCAGTTTAAATATAGCTTCTGGCAGCCTACAGTTGGTATTTAGGAAAGAACAGGAGCTGCCATTGGAGCTAGAGAAAAATGTGCATGTGCACACACACAAGCAGGCACACACACACACACAAGCAGGCACACACACACACGCACGCACGCGCGCACACACACACACACACACACACACACACACCTATTTGGTTCTGGCTATGAGGCTTATCTCTTTATAATGTCAGCTAATATATACCACAACTGGCCCCAAACCAAGCTGATAAGCGAAAGAGAGGCAAATAGAGACAAGGCACATTAAAACGCAGCACCCATGTTGAGAACATAAAGAAATGGAGAGAGAGTGAGGGTGGCAGTGAGAATGCCTGTTGTAGCGGCCCAGTGTGTTATGTGTGTGTGTTCTCTGGGTAGAGTACTGCTAGCGCTGCAGGCTAAGCGCTCAGTCAGGAGAGGATGAGCAAGAAGAATAGGCTGTTAGCATCACAACGCTAAATGAAGCCAGCATTAATATAGTGCTAGGGGGTGGGGTAGGAAGGGGTGGAGGTTGCTGAAAAATGAAAATGTGGGGATGGGGTGGAGGAGGCAGACACGGAAAAGAAACAAGGATGTGAAAATAAGATATGTACACTGCACAAAGCTCCGTGAAAATGAAGCGCTTTGGTTCAAATGTCATACCAGAGAAGTGTGATCTGTCAGTCAGGTTCAAGTCCCTGTTATGATAACTCTATCAGTACCAAAGGTGTGACAAACTTGACACCCAAATCTTTATATTATAAATCATCTGAGCATGCCTACACCACGTCAAACTTTACTTACCTTTCTAACCCCACTCTCATGTAAAAAAGTTTTAAAGGAGCACATTAGAAAAATAATGAATTAGCCGATGTGTCGCCATCAGTTCAACAAACGGGTTTTATTGGTTGTTTATTTTGTCTTCTGGGTCAGAATGGCCTGATTATTCAGGGGAAAAAGACATCCTGAGTGTAAAACCTTTGCAAATGTGCAAAATTCAAACAATCCTTTCCAGTGAAAAGTGGAGAAGTGTGCCACCTCATTTTTGCTCCTTCATGCTTCACTCATCCCAAACATGTATCCACTCATATCTGAATACCAGTGTTTACACTCAAAAACTGACCACACCAAGAAGCATCAGCGAGGATCAAGTGTTTGTCTGCAAAAATCATCATGTGACAGGAAACAACATATTGGACAGCGGCTGAGAGGCTCTGCAGAACAGACTTGTGAGTAAATAACCTTTGTTTCCAACTCTCTCTACAATGAAGACTACACTGTGATCCCAGATGTCACCAGCAGGAGGCCTCAGACTCCACGGACAGAAGCAGAACTGAGGGGAAGCTAGGATGCATTCACACAGATACGATGACATGCTCAGCAGTACTGTTCCTTCATAGCTGCTGTGGTATTTGCTGAAGTTTCAGTACTTAGTGTTTAAAATATCATACAAAGATATTAAAGCTCTCCATCTCAAATAAATCATTTATTGATTCTTATTTCAGCAAAATAATTCAGTCATGATGATCAACATGCAGGTACAGGGTGTCACAAAATGTTGCATTTTACAGTAAAAAAAAGACTAGAATTCAAAGCATTTTAAAGTGTTTCTTGTTGAGTGCTGGGTTTCTTGAAATAAGGTAACTGAAACTGATAGTAGATAATGAATTTACAAATTTAGTGGCTGAATGATGGCTGCAGACGCATCTAAAGCTTCTGAAAAGACCAAAAAGCGCTGTGGTCTCCATGGATCCAGTGGGTGATCAGACGTGAGTTTGCAGCCTGAGATCTTCATTATCAGACATCGGACGAGCAGCCAAACACACACAATCAGAATAAATCTGTATTCATTTACAGCGTCTTCTATGATCATAGCAGGGATGTGTTTTGGGGTGGAGCTGGAAGGTTGCACTATGGCCTATAATCAAAATGCTTTTTCCATTAAAGATTAAAATATTTTCTTTCCTTAAAAAATACATTTAAAACTGCCCTTAGCTAGACCACATTTTATAATAAATGAGACAAACAGGAGATTATAAAATGTATGTGACTCTGAAAAAAAATCACCAGCCAGAAATTCACTGTAAATGCTGCCTGAGGTCTTGAGGATAGGACTGAAAAAAATGACGCACCTATGTCACAGGCTGTGTAATCAATTTTGAGCTGGTTAATGTTCAGAAATTGCAGTGTTTCCCACAGAATTAGGTTGTTTTTGTGGATGTAGTGCACAGATGCATGCATGAGCACTCAAATTTTCCTAAAGAAACTGCTAGATATATACTGTTTTGGCAATACATTATTATAATCAGCTGCCTCTTCATTCTGTAGATGAACTACAGTTCCATCCTTTCACACTGTAGCAGCTGGGTGGCTGTTAATATACCTGGGTATCTGACACAGGTAAAACTATGTGTGGCAAACACTGGTGAAAAGTGTGTCATATATTTGTTTCCCGTAAGTAGAAACTTAACTATGAGTATCCACAGTCTGTACATCCCTGTTACCAGTATTCATTCTGAATCAACACGCCCATGTGTAAAGATAACAACATGCCAGAATGAAACTATATAAGAGGATACAGTATACGGCCCAGTCTGGCTCAACAACACACTAAAAACATTGTACCCAGAGAGGTGCGGCCTTAATCATAACATAATGGGGTGATTATGGATCTGAAGATGCAACTGCAGCTAATGTGAAGCGCATCTCTACAAAAGGAATTGATTTCTGCCGGATTTGTTTGCTGTAATAGTCTGCTAAGTCCAATCCAATGCCATCACTCATTATTAAAAATACTACAGGTGGAATAGCGATGCTATAATAGGACAGCAGTGTGGTAAACAGGAGCAGGGCTGAGTCTTCTTCACTGTCAGGAAAACCTCAGGAAGTGATTCTACTTGTGGGGATGTGGGGTATCATCACTTCTTCGAGTGGACACACGAGGTTCAACAGTCACTGAGGGGTTCATTCGCCATGGTGCTCTGCACTCTCGCTCTTTTCCCATCCATCTGTGTCACTCATGCTTTCTGCTGAAACCACAGCCTCCGTTAACTAGACTGGCTGTGCCTCCCACCAACTGTGAGCCAGAGCTCACAGTGAAGTAGTACAAGCTGTAACGGTATTGTCTGTTAGGAGAGTGGTCTCAGTGTCAGTTACAGACACTGTAACTGACACTTTCTTTCTTTGTCTCTCTGGGTGCCCACTGTGTCTGCCAGGTTGGCGACCTCTTTCTCCATGACTTAATTACAAACTCTGTTTTCAGTCTCTAGGCCCTCTGCCTAATCCTGGCAGAGATGAAGGAGCTGCAGTCATTACAGCAATGCAACAAAAAGTTTCCTAAAGCTGTAGATGTTAAAAAAACTAATACTCATTCATTCATTTGAATTTAAGGTTTATTCTCTGCTGCCATCAAAATATCTGGTGTTGTCACTTTCTTACAGACCAAAAATCTAAAGATACCCACTTATAACTATCATGCAGAACATTTAGGAACCAGCTGGAACTAGCGCTTATTTGGCTTCAAAATGAGAGAAACCATGATTCGATTGTTAACACAGACAAGTTATTTGATTTGAAATCTGGGAACCCGATTTTCCAAATTTCTGGGTGCCAGCGGATATCAGCAGTTCCACCCACTGCTCATTGGATGGAACTGGAGCTAAATTACTGTCACTGGATAGATTACCTTTCTCAAAATGCAATCCCTCTTCATATGCAACCAGAGCCTGCTCAAACACACAGACAAACACAAGAAAGCTTCTGCTACCAAAATCCTGCCCCTTACTCATTCTGCATATTCATATGTATGTGTTAGGAATTATTTCATTAGCAATTTGGTAAACTGCTATAAAAGATTTGATCATGAATACTTGATGAATGACACAAATTGTCAGAGAGGCCGTAACTGCCGTCGCTGTTGTTCGTTTATGTCACAGGATTAAACTTTAATTTTAATCAAGACACACACTCACTGTCCTACAATGAGGCACAATTACTAGTCAAGAGGGATGGGATCATTAACAGGACAAAGCTTGCTGTTTGCTGGCTCATATTCTCTGTGCAACAATAGCTTTTCCAATTATAATCTGCACCTTATGGAGTACAGTAATGAGCCTGTCACTTACTGTCGCACATCCATGTGTGACTGCATAATAAAGGTGCCAATATTATTCTTCCTGGTAATAATAAAAATACACAAGCAGGCACTGTTGCGCTAAAATGAAAACCTGATGCTCTAATGAAGCAACGTCATGTAAGGCTTTTGATTTGCATCACAATCACCACTTATATCCAGTTATGAATTTCTCAAGTGGCGGTGAACAGGTCGAGCAGTCTGTGGCGTCAAACCATCCCGTAGCAATCACAGTAAGATGGATGGAGCTGTCATTATGTTGTGCTCGGCCTCATTAGTTAGTGGTCATATTAAGTGATTGCTTGTGATCAGCTAATCTGTGCTGATTATATCAGCATAACCAGCGAACAGGCTGGAGGTAGGAGACTGATGGAGAGGGAGCGTGTGGAGACGTCTGTGTGTGTGTGTGTGTGTGTGTGTGTGTGTGTGTGTGTGTGTGCTGTGTGTGTGTGGGAGAGAGTTG
>VOQJ01047595.1:0-36655 GCA_015052665.1 Apistogramma diplotaenia | reverse complement strand
GGGGTGGGCGGATCGATACTTATATCGATAGTATCGATACCAGGTGAGGATCGGTATCGGATCGATACCACGGCAAAAATATCGATTCTTTTGCTGCAGTTTCTCTTCTATCCGTTCAGCAAAATTACTCGAATTTCCTCACTGAGTTCGTGCGAGCACAGCTTCAACTCTGTCTGTGCAAACAGCGCGCCTCTCTCTCTCTTTTTTACAGATATCTGTGTGCAATGGAAGACATTTTTGTGTTTATATTGTTATATTTATATTTTTGTTAAACTGTTGCTATTGTTATTTTGCATGAGTGACCTTTTTCTTAAACAAATATGTGTTAATTAAAGGTAATAAGGGAATTGTTTTATTTTTTATACTTTTGCATATCTTATATTGTTCTAGTTAATACAAAGCATGTTTATTTGCCTAAAAATTGTGTCCTGCTTTATTATAATCAACTAACTAAAGGCAAAATCGCAAACTATTCAATGATCATGAGTCACATTTCAAGTAAAAGGTCGGTATCCCCCCCCCCGCGACTATGTTTTGGAAGTATCGGTATCAGTATCGATATCGGCGATACTGACCACTATCGCATTGGTATCGTATCGATACCAAATTCCCAGTATCGGCCCACCCCTATGTTTTGCCTAGCGCTACGGTGGCTGAGAAGGCACACCCGCACCCCGCAAAAAGAAAAAATAGATTTTTTTGAAAATGAGAACCGATTCTGAATCGTTCAATGTTAGAAACGCGATTCGAGCTTGAATCTATTTTTTCCTGCAATCCTAGTCAGAACCTCCCTTTTTAGTATTGTAGCTGCAGTTTCCTTGATCTTCAGCATTTGATCAAACTGCTCAGAAGATGAAGCGAAGATAGTTAGAATGAGTTTACAAATCGTTGTACGTGTTGACCAGTTCTTTTCATGCTATTATATGAGAAAACGCTACTTGGGTCTGGCCACAAACAAGCTGCAAATAACAGAGTAAACACTTGTGCAGTACTCAAATTAGCAGAAGTTTGGACTTGTGCTTCTGGCTACCTCATAATTTCAAACCTTTTTAGTCATCTTGTGCTGACTAACTCTTGAGGGAAACAGCTGTCTCTACTTGCTGTTTTCACAAAATGTATTTGTCTGTCTTTCAGTGCAGGTAGGCTGTGTGAAGCACTTTTGCAGGCTCCAAACAAACAGGGATGGTTAGAGTGGGCCGAAACACTAAAGCTGGCAGACCAGAAACCCGAAATAGTCACCATCAGGGTCTTTAAAAACGACATCTCACAAGTGAGGGGTGAATCTGAATGACAACAGAGCACGGGACACATATAGTAGCTTTAGCATCATCTTTAAAGTGCCTTTATCTTTGCTGCAGACCGCCAAAAGGACGTGTCTGGCCCATGAGGGAAACTTGGTTTCATGCTCTCATTCTGAGCTCTGGATTGCAGTCAACACAGGCAAGCGACGCAGAGGAGAAAGCCCTGCGGTTACCATGGTAACCTCTCCCGTCCATCGTGACTGGATGCTCCTCCAGACTGAGGATGAGGTAAGCACAAGGAGGCAAATGATGCCTCAGAGGATCCTTTGGCCAGAAGCTTTGACACATCACCAGACCGTCTATCTGTCGCTTCTCTGCACGGCAGGACTCGGACAACAGGTGATCCGTTGCTCTCAGGCAATGCCATAAAATCAACCATTGTTACTGGAGCTTTGTCACTCGGATCACTTCTTGGAGGGAGGAGGAGGAGATGGTGGTGAGGGATCATTTGATCCAGAGTGGGATTAAATTTAGGATGGGCTTTGCCCCCGCGACCGCCAGCATCACGGTGATCCCTGATGAAGGGCAGAGAGCGGGGTGACCAGCAGGCCGATTACGTTGTAGGCAACAGACCCAAATATTTAATCAACCAGCTGATCTGTCACGCCGGATGGCGATCTAAGCCGTACAGTGAGATAGAAGATCTTTTTGGTATATGAACAAGAGTGTTTACTTCCTCTAAAACAGACAAATGACACAGCATAAGCAGACAGAAAGAGACCGTTTTACTGTGTAAAAACTTGGACAAGGTCCCAGGTCCCCGTTACAATCTAATACAGCAATCCATGCAACAGCTACAAACTTTGTGCAGCTCGTGTTCAGCTGTCAGGGAGGCTTTGACTCAACTCTGTGGAAATGCATTTATAAGCCTGTGCTGTACTGTACTGAATTACATCACAGAATACCACACATCCAATTATTACAGTGAGCCCACACACTCTGACACACATTTAAGCCATTTCCTCATAATCTGTTAATGTTTTTATGATGAATCATTTGATTTATGACACTCCCCAAGATAATCTCCTAAAGCCAGATATAGTGTCTGTAAACTGCATGCTTCATCCTACAGACAATACAAACATAATTCCGCTGCTGTCACTTATGACACAGAAAATAAGCAAATGTTTCCACGTGAGAAACTTGGATTCTGGGAAGTTTTGCTTAAAACATCATCAGCTGAATAAAAATATCCAACATTTTTTTGTCCTTTTACCACACAAACAAGTGTTGTTTAGTAAAATAGTAAAAGGCTTAACCATGTGATGTCAAGTATTACTGCATTCACAGATTTGTTGTTTCTTTCATTTCGAGCTAGAAATGCCCTAAAAAGGACAATGTGCTAAGTTTTTCTTCTAAAATGACCCAAAATGAAAAGATTACTATTATATATGACAGAGAGAAAGAAAGCAAACATTCACATGTGAGAAGCCAGAACCTGTGATATCATGCGTAATATCAAAACGTCCTAAATGAGTATCTAAATATCAAAATATTTCAGTTAAATTAAGGATCGATGGACTAACACAGCTCAAGCAGTCCAGCACAAATGCAGTAACTTACATAACGAATACAGCCACACAAATTACAACTCTTACCCTTCAATAGAATAGAATAGAATGTCTTTATGGTGATTAAACCGAATGCACAATGAGACTGGAAAGCTACACTTGTTGCAGCGTTGTTGCAGTAAACAACACAGGTCTTGGTTATATTGTGCCCACGTCCTACAGTGATTCACTCACACTCACACACACACACACACACAAGCGACAAAATCCTCTTGACAGATGAAGACAGATTTGTTTTAATACCCTGTGATGCAATCATGCGCATATTGCAGTCCCCGTAAACCGACTACTGGGATCCACTGGGAAAAGTTTGCCGCTGGTGTACTCTGACCTGTTGGGCCTGGCAGATAACCGGTCAGCTGCGTGCGCAGCACACACACACACACACACACACAAACACATAAATAATTTGCCAACGCGAACGTGAAGAAGCGGATAAACTGGAAAACCGAAACATGCGGCGATGATCACGCATTCCGGGATTGGCGGCACATGAAACACCGGTGTGGTTGTGTCTGCACGGTCAGGTACAATCCCTGCTCCAACAGCAGCAGCCTACCTGTAACTGCACCCGCTGCTCCACTCCGCCGCCGCTGCCTCCTCTATGCTGCACAGCGCTGGGCTCCTCGACGAGGAAACATGTTGTCAGCATCGCACTGCAGAAATGCGCAGCTCGGACTCACGCGCGGGCTACAGCCGACCATCTGAGGTAGACGTTTTGGGGAGAAAAACCTTGAACGGGTGCGGCATCGCTGAGGCAGTGTGGGAGTCTTTCCGGGAGCTGGCTGGCTGGAAGGTTGGGAATCTGCACACTCGGCGCTGGGAGCGCGCGCTGCTTAACTGACCTCGTGCCCGCGCCCGGGATGTTTTAGCCTCAGGGCTTCCCAGACCTTTCAAAGTCAAAGACCCACATATGAGGCAGGCATGACGGGTTGTAAGCCCTTGTTTGAGAAATATTTACCAGCCCGAGGAGCCCCGTCTGGCAGGTTGAGTTGTATTAGGTAATGCTTGGTAAGGAATTACATAACACCCTAATGTATGTGGGTGGTAGCAGTGAGAGGAGTGAAACCTGGTGTACAAGTCACTCATCCTAATACAGCATCTTACTGTGCTTGTCCACTGAAGGAAAGCATGTGAAATCCAGCTCTTCTCTTTTAAACACTGGGTGCACTCAGACCTTTTTATGACCTCTGATGATCCCTGCAAATGTGTCCTAAAATATGTCATACAGCTAGAATAATCTGCTTAACAAAAGCCTGTGTTTATGCGCAGCCATTATGGCACCATAATTAATATCATAATTAAAACCAAAACTAGCTCACATATGATGGAGATTGTACAGACAATGCAAAGTATTTTTGAATATTAATCCCATTAACTAGTTAAGGTACCATGCAAATGATTCAAGGCCTGCTTCCGTAGCAGGCTGAATGATTGCCCTGTCCAACCTGCATCAGCTTTGCTTCATTTGCATACAAGTGCTGCATCCACAGCCACAGGAATGTCACTGCTGCAAATAATCTACTGTGAGACTGGAATATGTAACATCACCTCTGAATATATATATATATATATGCATAAGAAGATATATATGCATAAGAAGAATATGTTTGACTTAAACAGACTAATCAGATGTGTACAAATAAAAAGACCACAACAGCTGTGATGGAGGAACTGTGACAGATCAGATGCTGTCAGTGCTTGGCTTGTGCTTTCTTATGCATTTCATAGTTATGAATAATTAATGAAGATGCTACTATTGTGCCACCTGTGCACACCCGCTGAAGTCTCTTGCTTTGGAGAACCTAACACATATGTGCTACTGCCACCTGTTAGTGCCGGCATGACGAACTCACAGGAAAAGCTCAAAATACAAACTGCTCTAAGAATCAAATAGTTTAACAAACTTTGGACTTTGGGGGGAAGCCAAAGTATCCAGAGAGAATCCCCAAGGCACAAGGAAAAGATGCAGCCTTCACACAGAAGGTTCCACCCTGGATTCCTAACCCAGGAACTTCTGGCTGTTTGGCAACAGTGAATAGAAGTCTACAGTATGAGATTAATTTTTTTGCTTCTTTGATATACAGTAGGAGTTCAATAAACCCATTTCTTTCCTTTCCGTTTTGCTTTGATTCTGTTTGCTCCAGTCTGAGATGCTGCTGCAAACTGTGACATCGTTTGTTTCAAAAAAACAAAACAAAACAGGTATTTAGTTAATAAGCTGGATTCCTGATGGAACATTGTTTGTACAGTTACATAGTTTATTCATGACCACGCTCCCTCGCTTCCCATCTCTGTATTTATGGCATGTAGAGTGATTTACAAGACAAATCCAAAAGTTATTTAGGTCTTATCATCTAACCCTGAAGCAGAAAACTGCCTATGTGTAAACATATCTCTTTAAAAGTTTTTTTTTCTATCTATAACTATCTATATCCAATCTTTATATCATTATAATGAATATCTGATACTCAGGTGAAAAGTGCCAGCAAATGCTCACTGTTAAATATAGATGTTGCTCCTTTTATTAAATAAAAAAAAGAACACGACTTACTTAATAATGCCACAGTTTAAATAGCAAGACAAACAGACAAAGCTGTTCAACCTGTCTATTCAGGAGTCTTCTTTGAAATGCAGGTGGCGTAGTCTATGAGGAGTGTTTGACCAGTGGATTAAGCAAACTTTTTATTTTACTCAGGTGCATGCAGATGGCTTCTGCATTTGTTTGCTTCCAAGCATGCCGGAGGGAATTTGAACAGAAGCACAAAGGTCACTGTGACAGACCTCATCCTCTTTCAGGTTATTTGTCTTCCTGTTCCGGCTTAGCCGCAGGATAATTCATTCCTTAACGTCTGGGTGGATATATTAATCACTGAACGGTCTTTGATCTTCTTTGGTTGTATCTATCAGATCTAAGAGTACATTCACTGGATAATTGTTATTCTTTTATTATTATTAAAGAAAAAAAAAGGGATTTGAAACCTGGCACTCCTTTAGTGCTCCTGCTTGTGTGTCCTAGAATTTAAAAAAAAAGAGAGGAGAAGAAAAAAAGGCCTGACCTGATTAAGCTGCTCCTATCACCGCGCTATCGTCCTCGCTCTCTGCCCAACACTCACACCCTGTGTCCAGCCTGTGAACTGCAGCGCCTTCTTCGCCGATAACACAAAGCCACGGGGACCAGAGGGCCTCTTTTGATTTTTTTATTATATCAAAATACAAAAATTTGAGAGGAAAATTTCATATGGGACTAAACATTTGAAATGATATGGTGACATGAACACAACACTGCTTTCATATTCTCACAGACATGCCATAGATAGAGCAAAGAGCATGTGCTGGGCCCATGTCTACGTCACGATGAGCCACCAAGAAGTGAGCCTGTGCATTTTCCCTAGAAAGGCTTGAGATGGCAACAACTGTCGCTGTACGTCCAGGCCAGTTGGTAATGGCCCAGAGTGGTTTTTACATCATAGTTCATTCAGGTTTCAGTTTTACTCGATAAAGAAACAAGATCCATGGCAGTTGAACATGAAGAGTGAGTAAGACGTGATTTGAGACGATACAGAATTCACTGGACAGCAGTGGCAAATGAGAAAAAAAAAAGTAATACAGATATTATACATAAGGCTTTGGTACAGCACCATACAGTATGAGTTAATTGCTCACAAAAAGTTAAGTGAAGTGTAAATACCTGATGCACTGACAGAACAGAAAGACGAGTCTAGAAAACTGACAAAAATAAACAATAAAAAATAAAAAAATAAAACACCAGAAACATCAGGTTATCATTTTAAAAAAGACAGAAGATAAAAAAAAAGAAGTTTTTGCTTTGAAGTATTTACATATGAACATTATGGAGACAGATAATGAAGAAAAAAAACAGAATAAAAAACATAATACAGAATGTAAACATGTGATGTACAGCACAGAGTTCAGTGGATGGAAGTGAAATGAAATGTAGTAAATTTTCTTCCTTTAATTAAGCACTACTTGGTTTGCTTGAGTATGAGCATTAGCTAAAACAGTCGACAATGTAGTGCTTATTGTAGCCTACGATAATAATACATTCTAGTTCTCAGTGCTGGTACACAAAAACAGAGAATATAGAAAATACTACATATTTCTATTTTCCGTCCAATAACAACCAGCTCGGATGTCCATGAATGATTGCTAAATAGGTGTTTTTTTTGTATTGTCTCTACATGCAAGATTAATACAATAAAAAAAAGCCAAAATCAAATCTCTTCTAAGTATCATCCTACCAGCACCTAGTGATGCACTAAAAGCTGTAAGCAGAAAAATTGAGAGAAAACAAACAAATTTAAAAAAAGAAAAAAAAAAACAAGCCCGGAAGACAACATCCATTCATAAAAACCCACGAGGAGGAGGATGTATGAGCTTTCCCAATTCCTTTCTACCAGGAGAATAATTACAAATGCGGACCGGTGACTAGTCGTGGCTATACTGTACAGTACTAGTAGCAATTCTACCTTCAAAAAAGGTGGTGATGTGTCATGAGACAGTAGCGCCCCTACAGTAGTGTGCTTGAAAAACAGTGCCGTTAACCAAAGACCGACAGGAAACGTGTAAAAAAAGATCCCCCTCGTGACCTCATGCTCTCGGATTCCTTCTCACGCGCCCCGCGGTGTGTACTAATCTAAATTAGGTTATGTTTCTCCTTTTAGGCTGGGTTAATAGTCTCAATATCAGCACAGATATAGTTTAGAGAGGGTACCTTGGAAGCACAGACAGACATTGCAAACACACTATAGAAAACAAGTCATCTTGAGTTCATCTGAATGTCACAAGTCTCTATTATTTGAGGTTACACTACTAGTTTCCAGTATTGTCTATCACTGTCTTCACACCATGATACTGTTAATGATGAGGGCCTAGAGTGTCTACCGGGAGCTAGTTTAGTCGCTCAAAAACACAGAGGGCCGACAAGAGTCGCTCGTGGAAACGGGGAACGAAAAAAAAAACAAACCTTTAGACCTCTATTCTACAGCACCACAAAGTTAAACATAGCACCAAGTTGTAATGTTCAAAGCAACTATGCCCTAACGCACGTTTCGTCATCGAACTAATGTAAACACAATTTCCTCCACAGCACGTGTCGTACATGACTCTAGCATGTCCTCGAAAAAAGTTGCACTCGGTTTATTTGCTTTGGACACGTGAAGGCGAAAAAGATCTGGAGTGAATCTACATGTGTGCTCATGAACGGGCAAAATACAGTATTACTTTGTTCCAGGAATATTATAGAGGGCAAAAACACTTCTGCTCCTAAAGCTTTTTCCAATGGGCATTCACGTACTATACATCAGAGAAAATACTACTCGACTTGTGCAGCCAGCGGGCTATGGCAATAATACACTGTACGGTACTAACATTAAGTTTTCTTTTCTTCTCAGGTAAAATAACGTCTGCTAAAGTATGACAAATTAGGCACCTTAAAATGTTTTAAAAACATTATCCACTTAAAGCCGTACTGTAAGCAAATACTTTTTATATATAATCTAATTTCTTTTTCTGTTGGGATCCTTCCCCCTTTTTTTCATACATCCTCATACAAGAACGTGTTCCTGTAAAACGTGGTTTGATTTATCTTTACAAATACAATACACGCCATGTACAGTACATAACAAATATAGATTTTTTTTTGTCCTCGTATCTTACACGAAACCAATTCGTTAAAGTAGAATATGCTCACTTTCAGGCAAACGACCACTTTCTCACTTGCCAAAAGATTTCAGTAAGCAGACACTGAGTCGAGTCATTCGTGTGGATTGTTTTTTTTAGCTGGAAACCGTTGAGTCGTTGGTAAGAGATGTGGGTGGGAAACAAACTGCTTGATATGCCTCGGTGGTTGAACTGACTGGGGGGTGGGGCTTGGCTCAGAAACTGTGTGGGACTGCATACGGGAATTTGGACTTAATGCGCCAACCGGTCGCCTCACCAATCGCAGCTACACTAGAAGTAATACAATGGGTCATTCAATGTTCTGCGACATTGGGACATTCATTTCCTGTACAGCAAAACATACATTCATTATCGGTTAGTGTCGAAAAATGAACAAAACACATAGAGAAGTAGCTAGCAAGTAATATACAGTTGTTAAAGATAAACAGTCAAGGTGGCCATTATTTGAATATCTCCCATTGCTTGTTAACAGCTATAGAAAACAATGACATTCTCCCCTGAAAGCTGCTGCTGAGCGTTAGCATCCTCGCTGCACCGCTCCGTTGTTTTTGCATGAAATCTTCTGCACGTACAATGCTTCGGTGCTTCTCCGGGACAGCAAAAATGTGTTTATTTATTTGCTTCTTTTTTTTCCAATCTGTGTGCATCTTTTTTTTTTTTCCAATTGTGTGTTTTTAGGTTTTATCCTATTATCTGGATATACACAGCTGAAGCAGGAAAACAAAATGAGTGTTTATGCATCTTCTGTAGCATTTTCTCTCATGACTCCGTGGCAGAGAAAGCAAAACCACACACACACACACCTACACACACACACACACACACACTATCGGATTCCCTCACTCCTCCAGTGAGAGAAATATGAGGAGGCGAAGAAAAAGGCAGTTAATGTTAGAAAAGAAACAAACAAACAGATAAAAACAAGGCAAAAGCAAAAAGGCACCTCGAGACGTGCCACATTTCACAAATGATTTCCTTATTAATGAAATACATACAGTACAGTTCACAATTTGTCACCCCGTTCTTCTGACCCTTCGAGTCCAACCTCTGCTGAGCATTTAAGTCCCAAATTATTACGTGCGATCTCGCGAAGGCTACGATCTTTGCCTCGATGCAGCGCCGCGACGATGAGCATAAACACACACCGAACCATCGCGCAGTAAAAATTAAGACACTGTCCTCTAATTGTTGGCATTGGATCACAACTCAAAACGAACACAATATGCTAGCTTTTACTGGTAATAAAAAGCTTCTAAAGTAGATAAAGTTAGGCCATATTATCCATTTGAATGAGAGCGGCGTGTGATATAAACCTTTTTATCCATAAGTAAAAAGGTCAAGTACGTACAGTATACCACAAGAATTACAGCAAATCTGCGTTTACTCTGAGGTATATTTGTGGTAAGAACCCTGTGTTTAAATACTGAATCTATTTGTATTGTAGGAAAGGTAGACTCATGTCCCTGTCTGAGGACGCACCAGGCTTAACAGTACACTGTATCACTGAAAAACCTAAAGATATGGACCCCTCAATGACCAGTGAGTGAAAAATCTTTAACGTGTTGTGACATACTCAACCAACACATTTTTTTATTACTGTAGGAGGAAGCTTAATTCCCTTGTTTTACTATTTATATACATTATATATTTTCAGAGCATTTTCAAGTGAAATTCCTCAAAGACAAGTAGTGGTGACAACCCAGAAAAAGCCATTGTTCTTGTCTTCAGATAAGATTTCCAACACCCGGAGTATTCAGCTCAATGTTTCCCCACTCCCCAAATGTAGATTAACTTTTAAGGATTATAAGAAAGGTATTCGTTTGATATTTGGGCGGAGCGGGATGTGCTGAGGTGGGGGGTTTTCTCAGGGGGTGGTCAGTTTGGTCGAGTCCAATGGCTTGTTGGGGGCACAAGGGTCAGCGTAGAGTCCCGTAATTTGGGCCCTCTGAGTCTGCACTGGCCAGAATGCCTGTCTGGTCCTCCTCGAACTGCCTGCGGTGCAGGAAGGAGGTCAAATAGAGATATGGGTTCTTCTTGTTCTGCTTTTTCCTCTTTCTTGGGAAGTTAAGATCCTCTCCCTCTTGGGGTGTCTGAGATTGCTGCTGGGTCTGAGAGGGAGACGCACCTGAAAGAGAGGCAAAGACTAACACACAGAGCACCTATGTGAACATTAATCAGTTGCCGTTTTTTTTCCCTCTGATCGTCACACAAACCTGTTCTCCTTCCGGAGGTTGTGTTGTTATTGTTGTTGGCAGCCACTCCCTTGGCTTTAGTAATACAGTGTTGCAGCAGTGCTGGTAAGCTCTCAGACCCGGCAGTATCACTAGACGCACCTAGAGGTTCCCTGAGAAGATGAAAGACACAGTATACATTGTTCTGCATTAATCCAACAGTCGTGTTCGCTCACGTCTCAGAGTGAACAGACAAAAATGGCACTTTCATTTCTATTTCCAGAAGGTGCTATCACATGATTTGATGAGCTCTTGAACTTCTACTGAGAGCCCTTTCACTAAGATGATGAATTTCCACTTTCTATCTGCGGTGATGGATGAGAAAAGTTAAATACAATGAAAGAAAGAGAAAGAAGGAAAAATGAAAAGAGAGAAAGAAAGAATAGTTGACATAATGTGGCAGTGGATTTAGTGAAATTATTGGCTACAATTTTTTTCTTAAACACTCATTATGTTAAAGACCCACTCCAGTATTTTTTTTTTTATATAAAAGTTGGGGACAACACAAAAATGGGTGTTTGTTCTAAATTCTAATAATCAATCAATTAATTGTCTTCCACTGATTTTGGTGTAATAACTTTAACATCCGGGCCTTCATGGAGTCTTGAAGACGCCGCTAAAAATGGAAACAAACACGTCCTAATTTACAGCATTAACTTTAATTACTGCTTCACCAACTCTTTTAGATTTGGGTCTTTAAATAGTGACTGCTTCAGAAATGCGAGCAATATTGGCCTCTTTGCTGTATAAAACTCAAAAAATGAAAATAATTTCTGGAACTTTAAAATGATTGTTCCTGTACTAATTAAGCTGTAGCTCAGGGGTGGGCAACCTCCAGCACCTGCGTCAGCGCAAAAACTTCTTTTCAAGTTGTGACTTGTGAGAAGGGCAACGATTAGTCAGATATAAACTACAGCTCAAAAGGTCAGGTCACTTTGTTTTGTTTCTTTAATCTAATATAACATCAAGTTACGTAAAGAAAAGGATTAATGGAATCATTCATCATAAATCACAGTGCATGATGAATGCATCACTTCAACAGTTTTCTGCTTTGCTGACATCATCCAGCCAGATGACTTGTTGTCATGGTGATCGGCTTTTACAAGCACCGCCACAGATTACGCGGCGAGGTCTTCGGGCGTATGGTGCAACTTACATTTTTAGCAGTGGCGCAAATTTTGCTTTTCATATGAAGCCTCAGTTTTTAATTGGATTATTTTTATTTTTTTAAACATGTTTGTATAACATATTCGCAAATACGACTACCGTAAGCATTTCATGAGTTTTACACGTTTGCTGGCAAATGCATTTCTGGAAAGAGCTGAGCAGGACTGTCGAAACTTTTGGCCATGAAAAGCAAATCTGGCAGGACTTTTCAGCCCAGGAGGGTAATGGAGACGATGAAACTCACTGTTTGCAAGTGAAAGGCATCAGTGTCAGAAAAACTTCAATGAGTCTGATAAACAGTAAAAGTTGCTCACGAGGGCAGATACTAATCAAAGTGGTATGCTTTAAAGCAGACGTCTCAAACTCGCGGGCCGCTTCCGGCCACGCCCCCCACTTCCGGCCGTGAGTTGGCGTTAAAAAAATGGTACAAATAGGCCCTTTAAATAGGTTACTTTTTTGACATTCCGCTTTCTCCTCCAATTAAGAGGGTTGAGCGAAATGTCAATAAGTAATTTAAAGGGCCAATTTGTACCATTTTTAACGCCAACTCACGGCCGGAAGTAGGGGGCGTGGCCAGAAGCGGCCCGCGAGTTTGAGATGCCTGCTTTAAAGCATTCAAAGAATACATAAAGGTAGTTTTAAATAAGCTGCTGTGTCCTCTCTCCCTGATTACCTCGTAAGCTTTCCTCAGTTATCTGCCATGTTTTCCCTTTTGTCTCTGAGTTGTTGCATTTCTGGCTCCAGTCCTGCCTTGCTTTGTGTTGCTGGAAGCGACTTCAGCATCAAAGCTGCTTTTTAAAGTTTTAGGCCCCGTCTCCCGAGTCCTGCATTTGGGTCCGCACTCTGCCTGACATAGAGCCGACACTGCATCACGGCTAGTGTAATTTAGCAACTGAAACTGTGTAAATCATAGACCTGCAGCTCCACTATCATTGTGTGCAAGGTCACACTTAATTTACTAATCTGTGGATTTAGCAGTCATCATAGAAAAGGTTGCCAACCCCCGACGTGCAAGTATTTACTCAGGATTTCTGTTTGTTGTGTCCTAACAAAAGTACTGCATCACTGCGTATATAATATAGATATATATTTTTAAATAGAAAACACACAGGAAGGTGTTACTGAGACCTTGAAAACTATTTTCATTTCATGAGTGATACATGCGAAGTTGAATGAAAATAATTAATTAATCAGCACAATATAATCACGTCATGTTGAAGTATCCTCGCTTCCGTGGTCTATTTAGAAGGAGTTTTACCTCATACTCGAATACTCTGGCTTTGTTGTCCATCTCTCATAGAAAGATGCAATAAAGTTAAAGATCAGTAACCTCGCAAACATTTAAGTTCGTGTTCACGAGGCTCACTGTTGGCTCTTTGCCTTTCAAAGAACTGAATACAAACAGCCTCAAACCTGACTTAATGCTTTCATTAAGTCAAGTTCTTGTGCCAAACATGTATCGTTTCAAAAGGCATAGGAACAGAAAGCTTTTAGAGATGCTGTCCATCATTTGTCACTGTGGAGAGAAAGATTGAGAGCCATTAGCAGAGAGGGGGAGACAAATCTGAGTATTGCAACAGTCCTGGACAATTAGAGAACATTTCCATTATGACATAAAATGTGTGCCGAGGCAACGGTGTTAAAATATTGCTCATTTCCAAAGACATAAACACTATACAGCACACTTTCATAAACATGAACACTGCGTACAGAGGCTTCACCATGCTGACGGGAGGAGATGGCAGGAAGAGGAAATGGCCGTTAAAGAACAAGTCACATGACAGGAAGAGGAAATGGCCATTAAAAACAGTCACATGACAGAAAAAACGAAAGCACTTAGGACAACAAATGTGACAAAGAATTTAGTTTGAGAATTGTTGTTATTTGTTTGGTTGTAGAGAGAAGTTTAGAGAATGCATGCATGGCATTTTGCACATGGAACAAAACTTTAAAGGGGAATACTCCAGTCTATCATTCATGTGCGTCCTCTATTGATTCAAGGTTTTTTTTTTTTAGTGCAGGGAAACATGTCTGTGTTCAAACAATGAAAAAAGCAAAATCAAATGCTTCTCCACAGTCCAAAACCACTCCTCGTGCTTGCTCACAAGCCTAATTACTGTAGCCTATGCCACAGCAGGCTTGCTGTGCCTTGGAACTGTATTGACAAATGTGTCCTGCAGTCATTATTACCATTAGTTGCACTTCACTTGAATCCAGCACAGAGGCACAACCCAAAGCGATTCCCCTTTAAAGGAGAGAGTGATTAGAGCCCTCCCCCTGCTGACCCCTCCCCTCTCAGACATGGGTCCGACCCTTACCTATTGCGGCGTAGGGGACCGGGTCACAACAACGCTGCCCAGATAGCTGAGATCAATCAAAAACAAATCAGGTAAGACCCTTACCCTCTATAAAGCAGCAGCCCTATAAGCTACTTTCCCTTAAAGGCCGGTGATGATGCAGGAGCAAGTCTCTGCTGCATGGCATTAGCTACCATGTGACTGTAGCTTCTAGGGTAGTGAGGTGGGTGTGAGGGGGCACAGGAGTGTGTACAGTAAAGAAACTCTGTGGGGCGTAGATGTGCATGAGTCTCAGCTTTGTTTTAATGTGGGCGTAAAGCATACAAGTTCCTGCTTTATGTCCTAAATCTAATTCTATGAATGCAATGAAAAAAATGTCTTGTGTTACTTTCAGTTCAGTCAGTTTTTAATTTACCACTAATTGTTTTTAACTCTAGTGGTTAACAAATCATTCATCAACACTGTTCAGGAAAGTGAACTATTTTGCCAAATCATTGTTAGTTTATATCTTTCTCAAAAACACTTTTCCTCTTTGGCTCTACAATTCTACAGGAGGTCAATTCTTTGACCTTTAACCTTCTGGAAAAGGGTGGAGCCCAGAATAAATAAATATATATGTATATATTTTTTACACATTATATAATCAAGTAACGTATATAGGGCCTTGCAATTATGATTTACTACTATTTACTTGCTACGGTTATAAATATGATTCATCAACTGCAAAACTGAACTTTATAAAGTATTCATAAGTTGAGATTATGGCTTCATTATTTGTTAATAAATTGTTTACCAATGCAACAGTCTTAAAAAGTTATAAGCCAGAAGCAAAACTTAATCATTAATTTGAGGATATTTATTAAGATGAGTAAGTAACTAATTAACTCAATAAGTATGGGCCCACTAGTAAATTAATACAAGTTAGCATCTACAACTGTGACAGCAGTTTGGTTTTGTTTTTGTTTTTAATATCACCTATTTTCTGATCTCCCGCCCCCTCACTGCAACATTCATACATTTTCAAATCAAACAGCTTCTTCAACTTTGAAGACAAATCACATGTTCTGCAGGAGGCAGACAAAAGCTATTGGTTGCAATAACGGTTCTGTAAATCATCAGTAAGCAATTTATTAACCATGAATAAAAACACTAGTGATGTCTTATAGTCTCTGTGAAATATCAGAAAAGTAATGATATGAATGTAAAAATGTTTATCAAATGTACAGTAAATTGTTGAATATACTAGTTTCGCTCATATCCATAATTGATCCGATTAAGTCAAATTTCTACTCAGTTTTTTAAAGAATTTAGGCTTTTAGGTTCAAAACGGGGACAGAAAAAAAATCAGTTTCTGTAGCTTTTGGCTTCATCAAACTCTTCCTTTTAAGGTTGATTTAAATTTGCATTATGATCAATATTTCACTGATTTAATGAGGCATCAGTATTAAAGACAAAAAAAATACATGATCTTAAAATCACACTGAGCTTTCACATGCTATTAAAAGTTAATGTTTAGAGAATTTTTATGAATTGATACAATGTGTGCTAAATGCAAATACATGCCTTCTGCATATTAAAGTACAATATGCATCTTAATTATTTCTTAATGAAAACATCAAAGTGAAACTGAGGAAATTTAGAGAGCAGATGAGAAGTCTCCTCCTTAAATAAATATGTGACTATTCTCTACTGTGATGGATCACCTACCCTGAGGCTGATATCTGGAGCTGGGAGGGCTCTGAGGGTAGCATCTCCTCCTCTGTCCTTCTCTGGGATGGCCTCTGCCCGAAAACATCCCTGCCCTCCGGAGGGGGAGAGGGGGACTGGGAGGGGTAACTGGCTGCAGTGGAGGCATAGGACATGTGGGCGTGGTAACTGGGGCTGGGTTGCTTGGCACCCTGGCTCTGAGTGGGAGAGGTGGTCAGGGAGGACCTCCGAGAGAAACTGACAGTAGCCGAGGGCTGCAGGGTGATCTCAGGCATCTCCAGAGACCGAGAGGTGCGGAGGATGCTGGGGCGTGGAGGGGGCCTAACAAGGATATCTGGGGAACCTGGCTGGGTACTAAGTGGGCTCTGGGAGAGTGGAGAGAGACGGGAGGGTTGGAGTACTAGCGGGGGTAGGCTGGGGTCTGCCCGGCGCCCCGCCCTCGGGCTGAGCCAGGACTGAGGGCTACTACTGGGGGCTGTGCTTGGGCTCCCTGCACGGACTGCCGGGTCAGGGTAAGGCAACACTGGTACACCCACACCGTGGGCCGTGTGTCTGAGCTGGCCGAGACTTTGGGCCTGTTGCATAGCTAAACGCCTAACCGGAGGCCCTGGGGGCCTGTCTCTGCCTGGGGGAGCCACAGGAACCTCCAGCTGCAGGAGTCCAGGGCTTGTTGGATCCTTTAGGGAACTGAGGTGCAGGCGACTGGGAGGGAGCGAGTGAGGAGGATATGGGGGTGGGTCAGGGAGGTCCTGGGGGTGATGTAAGGGATGGTGAGGTGGATATATGAACCGTGGGCCCTCTAGACCCAGGAAGGGTAACTCATGAGGCTGCCAGCTTTCGGGTGAGCGAGGAGGAGGGCTGTGTGTGTGAGACAGAGAATGGCCAGAGGCAGTGTACTGATGGTGCTCCATCTCTCCACTCTCCTCGGGGATGGAGGGGTAACCAAATGGCCCCTCAGCAGTGCCTGGGGGTGAGGATAGAGCGGAGCTGCGTGGGCTGATGTCAGGCATGTAGAATGGTGGTGGAATCCCTGATTCAATGCGGCTGCCTAGATACCCATAGAATGGGCCCTGGGGAAAGCCCCTGTAGCGGGAGGCCGGGGCCTGCCCTGAGGCGTGAAGTGCACTGCCCTCTGCAAAGCTCATACCTTCCATGGGCCTGTGTAGGCGGGGGCTGTAGGTGGGGGGCTGCGTTGACTCCAGGCTGGAGGACGTTGGGGAGAGCTGGGGCCGCAGCGTGGGCATGATGGGCGGCAGAGGCCCTGGGTCAAAATCATTCTCCTCATCAGACTGCCGGAACTCAGGGTACATGTCAGACTCCTCTGCGAAGGGGAAGCCCTGGATGCGGCGGGGAGGTGGGCTGGTCTCCATGACGAAACGGCCATCGGGGCCACGGCTTATCAGCTCAATAGGCGTGGTGACCTCTGCCTCGTGTTTGGACACACTGTATTTCTTGCTGGCTATGGCACGCTTGGTTTTCTTGTAGAAGGAGAGCTCTTTTTCTTTTTCTCTCTGAGGGCTGGGCAGTTTCCTGACATACAGGCCTGGACCGTGGGAACCCTCTGATGAAAGAGAGCGGGGCCGAGATGGAGGGGAACTCTCTGGACTTATCTTCCCTGATGATAACCTGATAAAAAAATGGAGACACAGCACACTGGCTTAATTTAACACATAACAGATAAAATGGAAAGTGGCAGGAGTACCTTAAAACAAGCAAACAAACAAACAAAAATCTCTGATACTTTAAATAAATAGATATGATTGCAGTTTGTAAACAGATGACACAATAGAAAGCCAAAGCACTTGATCAAGGCAGGCATAATGAACTATGTTATGATAATGGCCAGTTTATGGCGGCAGCAGACTCCTGCTAGGGCTCCCAGCTAATGAACCAAAGAGAGACGGGATGAGAGAAAAGCCAACAACGCAACCATGACAACCGTATCACAGATCTACTGAGTCTACATCTTCTTGAGCAGACATGAGACCAATTTCCATATGCTGCGCCAAATGGTGATGTGTGGAAAGCAGATGACATCTAACCAGGCCTCATTTGCCCACACCAGGAGCAGCATACTCAACACTTACTGTACTGGGTCACTGAATGCATCGGGTAGACATAAATTACAATGAGTGCATATACACAGTACTGTACTGTACATGCAGCTGAGCTAATGCAATTTAATCCCCGTATGGTGCATGGAAGTCTTTGCATGCAAATAGTAGGCACCCCTACAACTACCAATAACTGAGTTAATAATGTCTATGCAATGCGTTAACCATGCAGCCAAGCCAGTGCAGTGCAGCACGCTCTGTATTTTGGTGCAGGCCGGCACTCACAGGGGGCTGGCCGGCGGGGGCAAGAAACTGCTCCTGGCAGGCTCGTCCCAGCAGGGCTCTACCCCTGGCAAGGGGGTGAGAGGAGGCCTGCGATGGGAAACAAACGACATGGGCCTGGTTCATCTTTAACTATGCTATCTGCAGGAAGGACTACGTGTAAACTCCCTAATCTGCCTGGACCATTTAATAAAAAAAATACACAAAGGTGTTCTGATACTGATTTTAGGATTGACCTAAAGTCACAAGCAAACACACATTTACTCTGCAATGGGATTTACAGATTATTGTCAGAAATGAGTTTTCTTCTGAGATTGAAATGCAGTCATACATGTACACGAGAGTTACAGACAGACAAGTACACACATGTAGCTGATACTGTACAAAAACCAGCATCATTAAACACTGAGGATCATGCAGAAAGCAGACAAGTGTTAAAGAATACAGATGGATCAAAAATCAATACACATACTGCAGCTTGAGCACTCTGGATAATGTGCTTAAAATGCAGACTTTGCTGCTTTGAACTCTCCTTAATTTTCCCGTGGTCTGCTAGAGGCTGCTACTGTACATGTTCTACTACACCCACAAAGAAGCCCAATCTTGTAATCAGTCTTTTTCTTTCTTTTTTTTTTAAAGATATACCATCTTGGGAATATCACCTTAAATAAACCACCTCAGCAAAGCATGCTGAGTGTAATAATCAGTTCTTCCAAGTGCTGTAGACTCTAAAAAAGGTATTTCCAGTTGACAGGAAACTGATTGTTATTTATTGTTAATATGTGTGACTTGTGCAGCTCGACAAGAAACAAGCTATTTATAACAGGTGTAAGAGAAGACGAACAGTAGTGGCAACCTCTGGCAGACAGGAGAGGCTCTGGGGTAGCTTTACTTACGGCGACTCAATGCTTTTCCTGAAGTGTGTCACCGACAAGGGAGGATCTGAGAGGACAAACACATTTAAGTTTAAGCTTTTCGCTACAGAACACCCGAAGTAGAAGTCAGACTCAGGGATGAATTAGGAAGCAATGAGCTCCTGGGCACAGACAATAAAAGGACCCTTTCCCATCAAGACAAAAAGCAAGGCACTCAGACTGAAAGAGAAAGAAAACAACATGCTTTTCAGTTACTCTTGTGATCTTTTTTTTTTTGTCTTTTTTTGTGCCTTTGGGACCACTGATTAATCCATCCATGGTCAGACATTAACTGTATCTAATCCATGTACATTAAGCGAAGGGGTCGACCAACCTGGTTTACGCTTGAGTTTGCGGCGGTGTTGCTTGTTGACAAAGCACGCTGCCAGGGTGCTGAACAGTACCGCCGCTGCCAGAAAACAGATAGTTGCCACAACACCTGCCACCACAGGCCGCGCCAGACCCTCGTCAGGCAACTCTGGAGCTGGGAAGGGATCTGAGGCCATACAAAGATATGTGGAGTAACAACTTAAATGTGTATTATTCATGGGGGCCAAGCACAAAGACACTCACCTGTGCTAGATACTCCCACCACATTGCTGCTCTCGCTGATCAGGTCATCCATAACTGCCATCACTCGAAACTCATACCAGGATTCCTGTCAAAGACATGCAAAGATTTGTTATGAGAGATCGTGAGAGATACAAACAGCCAAACTTCGAAATGTCTACACTACTGACCTGAACGAGGTCTCTGGCTATGAGTTCAGTCTCAGTTGAAGGGATTAAATCATCCAGGACCTCCCATCTCTCCCCGAGGCGGAACTCCATGATATAACGATCAATGGGTGAGGAGTGGTTGGCTGGAGGGAGCCACGTGAGGAGGACACCGTGCTGCGTGCGATTGGCTGTGAGGCACCGTGGTGGAGTAAGAAGCACCAGTGGTTCTGGGGTACCCAGAGGAGAGCCTGTGGGCCAATCGTTTACTTATGAAAATGTATTTAATGGGGGAAAAAAGTTACATTCATGTTGACAACTAAATGAGTTGTTAGGCTGAGAGAAATGCTGTTTTAACTGTTACTGTATCAACAGGATGTTGCTAACATGCTCCTCTTTCAGTGTAATATCATGCTATCATGAGTCACTTACATAAATAAAATCCAGTTTATTGCTGAGAAGCATTGTTACAACAAAGAAATAACTGACCAAACACAAATTCGTGGCAGATGGCTGCCCCTCCCTGAGTCTGGATGTGCTGGAGGTTTCTTCCTGTTAAAAGGGAGTTTTTCCTTCCCACTGTCACCAAGTGCTTGCTCATAGGGGGTCGTTTTGACTGTTGGATTTACTCTGTAATTATTATTCGGTCTTTATCTTACAATAAAAAGCGCCTTGAGGCGACTGTTTGTTGTGATTTGGCGCTTTATAAATAAAACTGAATTGAAATTAACCAATTTTTTCTGTGCTAATTTTATTATGAAAATATAGTTATCATGGGCATTTCACAGGCCCTTTCTCCTCCATACTTCTGAGGTTAGTAGTCTCTTCCAGATGCAGCTAGTGGTGGTGAACACAGTGTTAGCAAAATGAATTTAACAAGCAGAAATTGAGTTGCCAAATGAAAAAGGAAAATGGGAAAACTCTGGCACTGCACAAGCTAATCTGAAAGTTAGCTGTAGTAACAGCTCACAGGCACACTGGATGAAGCAAAGCTGTCCTCAGTGGACGCCCTGCTGCCCTTCACAACCAAAGGAGTGAGTATCCAGGGAATATTTATGATTGGCTTGTATTTTTTTATTAGATTAAAAAATGTGTTTATTCTCTTTTGTAAGTGGACACATCCAAAAAGTGTGCTTTTCCCAAGAAACACTCATTAATTATTGTTTCAACACTCGTATACTGTTACACTTGGGGCTGTGAACATGGGCAGCAGATAGTGGGAGAGAAGCGGCACTGAAGAGGAAAACACATTTTACAAATATTTGTCCCTGGAGTCAGACCAGAATTAGGAAAAAAAGGCTTTTACTCCATTTTCCTGGAATGATCTACAGAAGGATCCAAAACTGACTGAACTGGTTATGATGGGGGAGTTTAAGTCCATTTTAAAGGAGCGAGAAAGTAGTTCTCTTGGGCCCTGTGACTGCTTTTGATGTTGGTTCGTATAACAATTTGTATAACACTTGCCTGTAATGAATGTCAGTTGTATTTCTTTCTTTCTTTCTTATATTGATATCTGTTATATAAATATAAAATAAAAATAAATATCATCCTTTAGAGCTGTTTTTCTGCTAAGGCTACAGGACAACTTCACTGCACTGAGGGGCCAAAGAGCGGGGGCCAAGTACAAGGACCTTCCTTCTTCAGCCACAACAGTGAAGGTGGCTCGTGGACGGGTCTTTCAACATAACAATGACCCAAAACGTACCGCCAAGGCAACAAAGGAGTGGCCAGACAAAAAAAAAAGCACATTAACGTCATGGAGCAGAAAATCTGTGGAGGGAGCTGAAGCTTCGAGTTGCCATGCAGCAGCCAGGACACCTAAAGGAGGAGGAACGGGGCCAAAATCCCTCCTGAGATATGTGCAAACTTGGTGAACAACTACAAGTAGTACTGCTGTGCACTAAGACGTGCTTTTTGCTTGTGGATCAAATACTTACTTCACTCAATGTCATGCAGCTCAATTTATAACTTTTATGTAATGTGTGTTTTCTGGCTTTTTGGTTGATATTCTGTCTCTCTCCATTAAAGTAGCATAAAAATAGGCTATTCATGTTTTTAAAGTGAGCAAAAGTCTCATTTAATTCAATCTAGGAAACAACATAATACAAAATCTAGCCTGCCCTGATCGGCTAGACAGTTATAGGATTATTCTCCATGATATACATATATATAGATTATGTATGTGCATTTTTACTGCAAGGAAATCTGTTACTGAGAATATTAAACCTTAAACAAGCCCATACAGCCACTGTGGTTCCATTTGCTGCTGCTTATTACATAAAAGCGAGGGTAGGAGAGGACGATGATTTTGGACACATTACAGTTGACTTTAAGCATCACTAGAGGGCAGTATATCCCATACTGTGTCTGGCTACTTACTAAAATTAGAACTAGTGTCTCAGTGCAACTCAGCGGGTTAATTCTAAAGTCAAGAAGCAGCAAACATGGGCTGGAACATCCTTTGATTAGCAGTACCCACCTGCAGTGGTGACTGTCACAACTTCACTGAATGGGCCCGTGCCCAGTTTGTTTTGAGCCAACACACTGAACTGGTACTCTGTCCCAGGCTCCAGCCCTGGCACCACCAACCAGATCTGAGCACCAGAAACTGGCATCGAATGCCAGTCATGAGGACCGAAGTCTATTTTCTTTGACCTGCGGAGAGAAATGAAGCAGACAGACAGAATCTTACATTCCAGCTGAAAATGCATAATGATGAATTAACTGTAAATAGCGGCGCGGGCGAGCTGCATCTAATTTAAGGGTAACGCACCAAACAGAACAGCTTTTAAAGCACTTAAAAGTCTTGGATCAGTCTGACATGCTTGCAAATTGATGAACCCCTCGGGCTCGGCTCTCTGAAATATTTTAACACGCAGGAGGAAAAACTTTTGGAGAGGCAGCCTTTAATTTCAAGCTCTGAGCTGTCAGAACAGCCTGCCAGAGGAACGGAGAACAGCTGAAACGGTTCACATCTTTGACCTCGAGTTCTAAGCAGCTTTTCCTGTTCCGTCATTTCGCACACCTGGACTAGTTCGGTGAAAAAAACGACTTGTTTAATATATATAATATATATTCAAGCAAGCCATTTCAGGTGAAAACTAAAATATATAATACGCGAATTAACAGCTGTGAGGGGGACATGAAAACTGATTTGAAAGCAAACGATAACCCCATCCACAGTTATTTCATCCACCATACTGCACTCCACTCAGCCATACCGCGCTTTGCTCTACATTATAGGATATGCTCAGTATGTAATTACAGTATCTCTTGCAGAGACAATTGCATCGCTTTGACTCATATTCATCTCCATGATGTCCTTGTCTATACAATCAACAAATGCCTTTCTAGATGCACCGGGATTTGCATACAGTCACAAATATTCTGCCCAGCTGCAAGTGCTTGTGCATGATACTATGTGACAGTCCCCAGTGCACACTATGAATTATGCACATCTAGATATATATACTAAATACCTCCAGAAACATGCTGTCAAAGCGATCCTGCTGCGAGCTTCTGTCTGAATTTGTGAAGAACAGCTCCAACTAATCTAGACACGCACGCCTACCTCCAGGTACTGTTTCTGCAGCTATGCAGACTGCTGGCATTGATTTAAAGTAAGATAGGAGCACTCACACTGGACCATACCACACAGAGAATGTCTGTTCGAAGCCGCCATCATAACCCGGTTCCCAGGACACATTAGCAGAGGTTGTTGAGGGCAGTACGTGGATATTGCCAGGAGCGTGTGGGCTGGTGCCTGAGTGATTGACAGAAACAGAGACAGAGTGGGAATAAATTCATAATGCACACATACTTATTTACTTATAATGTAGCTCCTTACACCCACACGTCATTTAATATCACTTGCAGTAATTAAGCCATAGATATTCTGCAAATGCAAATGCTGCTGTGACATTTCATACATGTCTGACTCTGGGTTACTCTGACTCTGTTTTTAGACAAATAATGAAAAATGATGATGATTTCTTGCTGTTTTCACCCTCCAAATGTTGCTGTGTCATGCACCTGCCAGCTCTCTGTAGATCATGTGATGCTGGCTGAGGTGGTGACCAGTGTAAGGTCAGGCAATTCAAGAGCAGCAGAACTATCTGCAGCTCAGCTCATCCCACCCAACAGCTGTCCGGTGTGGCCCGGAGCCAGGTGGTTCTCACTGGGATAAAAGAGAGACCTGAGCGCGATCTGAGGAGCACAGATGTCTGCGCCACCCTGCCACACCTGCCAGCTGAGGGCCGGTCACATGGAGGCAGGCTCAGCGCTTCCAGCTGTGCAACACTGTGATGGTTCCTTGGAAACTGGGGCAATGGAGCACGGTGTCAGATTTTACTGCCCTGCTCACATCCGCTTGCAAAATATTACAACAGAACTAGGAGGCAGATGATATAATGTGTTAAGTGGAGATATTTAGAAGTGTTTCTAAATCATTTCATTTTTTTTGTTTGGACTGAGCCAGAACAGCTGTTTTAGCCTAAGCTAAGCTAAACCAGTGCTGGAAATGCATTCGCTTTCAGACACGAGCGTGGCGTCAACCTCTCAGCACAAAGGCAAAGAAAGCATCTTTCTCAATACACAGAACAACTATTAGAAAATAATGAAAACACTATTTAATCATTTAAAAACAACCCCAATTCTAAAGAAGCTGGGCTGCTGTGTAAAATGCAAACAAAAACACAAAATATATCAAATGTTTAAACTGAGACATTTTATGATTTTATGAAAATCTTTTACTCATTTCGAATTTGATGGCAGCAACACATCTCAGAAAAGACGAGACAGATGTCAAAAACAGCTGGAGGAACATTTCGGCCGCTCTCAGGACCTTTCCAGTGTGGTGCCGTGACAGGATGACGCCTGCACACCAATCCAGGCATGAAATTTCCTCACTACTAAATATTCTACAGTCGACTGTTAGTGGTATTATAACATAACAGAAGCGACTGGGAACAGCAACTCGGCCACGAAGGGGTGGAACATGTAAAATCACAGAACGGGGTCAGCGGTGCGCAGAGGTCACCAACTATCTGCAGAGTCGGTCGTTAAACAGACCACCAAACTTCATGGAATGGGTTTCTGTCGCCGAGCAGCTGCAGCCAAGCCTTACATCACCAAGTGCAACGCAAAGCATTGGAGGCAGTAGTGTAGAGCATGGACCACTGGACTCTAAAGCACACTACACATGTTCTCTGGAGTAATAAATTACACTTCTCCATATCACAATCTGATGGACGAGTCTGCGTTTGGCAGTTGACAGGAGAACAATACTGTCGTTTTCTGACTGTTAAGTTTGGTGGAGGCGGGATTTAAGTGTGGGGTTGCTTTCCTTAGTTCCCTTAGTTCCAGTGAAAGGAACTCAATTTGAGTCTCTGAACTTTGTGGGAAGAGTTTGAAGATGGCCCCTTCCTGCTGCAAGACGGCTGCGGACCAGCGCACAAAACAAGCACCGCCAAAGACATGGATGGGTGAGCTTGGAGTGGAGGAAGCTGCCTGCACAGACCTCTGACCTCAACCTCAACATAGAACTACCTTTGGGATGAATAAAAGTGTAGACTCTGAGCCAGGCTACAAATGCAATTTGGGAAGAATGGTGAAAAATTCCCATAAACACACTGCCAAAACTTGTTTAAAGCCTTCCCAGAAACGTTGAAGCTGTTATAGGTGCAAAGGGTGTGCTGACATCATATTAAACCCTATGGATTAAGAACAGGATGTCACACTGGTGAAGCTACAGTACTGTATGTAGCTCATTAAGGTAGTCTTTAAAAACCGAGCAAGGCACTTATGTACTTAGCTATTCCAGCTGTAAAGACACCGTCACGACTTAAGCAACTGAAAGGCATAATCAGTGTTGCAAAATACATTTGGATTAAAAAAAACACCACAAAAAGGTATTTAAAAGCAAAGGCGAGACTGGCTCTAGCAATCTACACGTAGACTCTGAGCACCCTGTTTCAAACTTAATAACCCTGTTTGCCTTTGTCAACACTTCAGTCAGCCAATTCAAAGAGTAAAAAGATGCCCTTGGTTCAGTGACTCGACAGACAAAGGCTGCAGTGAGTGTTTCAGCAGAGGGGTGGACACCACCCACTGTAGTTACAGATTCAGGCTTTAAATGAACTGTATAAAGCCATTACAGATAAGATCAAATTAAATTTTAATGACGGCTAAAGGGAAATTGGGGAAAAGGCACGGGATTTGAGGGATGAGGGTGACTTCTTCTTCATGCAAATCACTCGAGCCACACAGCAAAGTGAACTCAACATAAGAAAGAAAGGTCAGCGGCTGAGGAAGCTGAGGAAGCTGAGAGCGCCGAGCGGACTGTGAGTACCGATGACTAGGATACGCGTGCTGGCAGTGATGCTCGTGACCACATTGGTGGCTACACACTCCCATTCTCCATGGTCTTCCTTGCTGAGGGACACAAACTGTAAGCTGCCACTGGGTAGGATGTTGTGCTTACTCCTGCTTGGCTTCCCCACCTTCAATTGACATGAAAATGACAGTTACACAGTTATACACTGGGCAAATACACATTTCAGTGAATGGCAAAAACAAGCACATTAGAAAGGTTTTTATGGTGTGTTTTTAGCTCTTTAGCACCTTTCTCCAGGTGATGGATGGTATATCAGGGTCTCCAGAAGCAGCACAGGGGATTACTAGCTCTCTCCCAGCCTCCTGACGGTACTCCCCCCCAGGCCTCACATTAAAGTAAGGGGGATCCTTGAGAAACACAAATCATTAGCATAAACATGCAAAAGTTAGAAAAAAAAAGACACTAAAACCTGAGCAGTGATGTACCTTTAGCACCAAAGTGGCAGGGGGGGACATGCCCATGGTACCCAGGGCGTTGTAAGGCACACAGGTGTAGGTGCCCAGGGAGTCTTCTGTGGCCTCTGCCACGCGGATGCTTCCGTCTGGCATCAGGCTCCAACCGGGGTACTACAAGACAAGGGGGCATCTGAAATGCTTGATTTCAGGGGTTTTCCTGAACTCTCAGGGTCCCATCTAAATGTTTTTGAACTGCACGAGAGAACAAAGATCCCCAAAGTTCCTTTAATTCAGATGAATTAGGAGATAATTTCTATTTAATGCAGACCTAACCTCAAAACTGGCAGCATATTAGATAAAAGGCAGAACAGAGCAAGAGATAGAGAGCAATATCCAGGTGGCACTTTGAAATGATTAAAAATACAATTTATGTATGCAGGTGCCGTGCTACATATGAATTGTACTTGTTAATTTATACACTCACTGGTCACTTCATTAGGTATACTTGTTCATTTGCATGTTCGCACAAATCTCTAATGAGTAGAGCCCAACTAATATCGGTGGGGCCAATATATTAGGTATTTGCTGACATATCTGTATCTATATGGGCACACTCAGTGCAATAACAGTCTGCATTAATATATTAAACAAATGAAGATTAGATCATCTTGTGGCAGTGGGATGTTCCTCTGTGAGCTTCTGTGAAATCTGCTGTTTGAGTTTTACAATCAAAATCAATATCATTTCATGGCATAATCACATGCTACCTTGTATGAAACCGATTAAACAATTACTGTATTATTTACTTTAGCACGAAATCTCCTAAAAGGAAAACCTAAAGCACTAAAACACCGATCAGACTCACCTTCTCCACTCGGAGTGGGTAGCCATCTTTTTCCCACTTCACTGATGTCACTGGTGGGTTTGCATCCACCGGGCAGCGGATGATGCCTGGCAGTTTCCGTGGGACGTAGATGACCGGGGGCATGTTGATCACTCGGGCAGGGTCTGGGCGTAAAAGAAAAACGAGGGTTAGGGGACCAGTAAAAAAAAAAAACCCCAAAACAAATAAATAACCATTTATTTCTGTGAATGTTTGATCTCATACACATATAAATTTCACATTTTCTTTTTCAGATGTTCTCGTGCGGAGTCGCTGCTGTTGCTCGGGATCATTGTCCTGTTGCATGACCCAATTTCAGCCGAGCTTTAGCTGTCAGACAGATGGCCTCACATTTGACTCTGGAATATTTTGGTGTGCACCACAGAGGAGTTGATGGTTGACTCGATGACTGCAAGGTTCCCAGGTCCTGTCCACCACTGAGCCTGACGGGTGGTGTGAAATGTTTGGTTTTCTGCAGACCTAAGCTGGTTTGTTTGTTTTTTGTCAAATAAACAATGACACTGAAGCATATCATCTGTCATTGTTCATCTGAGGTTAAATAATTTTAAGACCTGCTCCTGATACATGACTCTACATCAGCTTAATCACAAGAAATAGCGTTAAAATGTAGGATTTCACCTCTAGCTGTTTTTGTTCACGTTTAACATTAAATCATTGGAGCATTTTCAAGGACTGGGAGAAATCACAGAAATAAAAAAAAACCAAACCTCCTGACATGCAGGGAACATAAAAGGGGTGCTGAAAGGGGAATTAGTGGAAGAGAAGATTAGGTGGCAGCCAGCAAGAGAGTTCTCAACATAATCACTGCACATATGTCTGTGTGTGTGTGTGTGTGTGCGTGCAGTGTGTACTGGATGTGAAGCATTACAGCTTCCAAAAGCTTTTTTTTTAGTGTTCAATACAAATTTCCACAAGCACTATAATACCTTTTTCAAGCCAAGTGAGTAAAATTTTGTCATATTTCAGCACATATAAACCTGCTGAGTTACCTGAGATATCTGGCTCCACACATCAAACCCATAAAACTGCCAGAAAACGATTGCACAACCGTTTAATTTCTGCTTCGCTAGTCCAAGAAGTTGTTTACTCTAAGGTAGGACTGTTTTTCATCTCCCCTGGGAGGGATCCTCAGCTGCTTCAAACATAACGTCAGAGCTTCTTTTACATGGACCATCAGGACGCTGGTTTAGGGCCTGCTGTATATGAGGCTAGTGATGAAATCAGTGCCTGCAGTGCTGTGAATCCCCCCAGCTCAATTTCATAGTGTAGCACAATAATCAATGGCAGGCAGCAACTTGGGAGCAAATTAGCTCAGCGTGATGAAACGTCACATGTCTGGGAGGGGCGTTCTTCTCTCATCACTCGCAGCCAGATTCAAAAGGAAGCAGGAAAAATGGAGTCTGGGGACGAGTTTGTCTCCATGTTTGTGCACAGGAATGAAGCTGGAGCCGGAATAGATTATAATTCGATTCCTAAATTCCAGCGAGAGGTGGAAAATGGTCAAAAGCGGCTCAGTCGAAACTCTGCTTTCTATAACGCCTGACCTTGAAATTCAAGAAGGTTACTTTGCATTACAGTGAGCGGCGCTGCCAAATACTACAGCAGCCTCCAACACGAGCAGCCTCCATAGTGCTGCTGCTGCTGTTCCCGTCTCCTCGCAGGGCTCGCTGTACCGTCTCCCCGCCCCTCCCCTTCCTACTTAGTTGTCATGGTAACACTCACACTGAACAGTCAGGTAGGCTGATGCTGAGGGCGAGATACCGAGACTGTTGCTTGGACTGCAGGTGTATTTCCCAGCATCCTCCGGCTTGACCCGGAAGATGATAAGAGTGCCGTCGATGAGAATGCGCACTCGGAGCTTCAGATCGCTGCAAGGAGACACAGATGTTTTGTCAGACCGCGTTATAGAAACACACCAACAGGACCGGACACACAGCTATTGAGCTAAATTACATCAAGGTGCCATAAGAGAGCAGCAGAGAGTCAAACAGAAGCCAAATGAGAGGGGGACCAAAGAACACAGTGTACAGAGCAAGAGATTCAAATAAATCTGCCAATTGCCATAACTGCCAAATGGTACACCCCTCATGTTTTCCTTTTAAAATAATAATAAAAGTGATAGAGCACATATTGAGTTTGTTTTTGAGTAGATATTCCTCTCCACCTTAATTACTTTAAAACAATGAAGCCTTTAAATTAAGAAGTAAGGGTGGGCTTCATTAATGCTTAATATTGTGTATCTGTGGACAAGTTATCAAATTTATTAACTGACTATGCTTAACTGAATGATATTATTATTTCTGGAAAAGAGCTGCTCACAAATAATTTCATCAAACGCTCCTTATTGGATAACTAACATGTTTTTTTATGACTGGTTGTCGAGACATGTTCTCGATTGCTTTAACCGTTCTTCAAATGATTACTTACTATGTTATAACATATTTGAAGTAATAACACAGACATAGACTCAGGGGCTAAACAACAAGTGAATGCATTTAAATTAAAAAGTAACAAGAAAAGAGAAACACCACTGCTCAATGTATAAATGCTCACTGTCTAATTATAAAAAAAATTTATGCAATTCCCTCAACTAAATCTTTTCCATCCTCCCAAAAGAAAAAAAAAATCAAGATTGACGTTACAAAAGCTGTTTAAAATTAGTCTGGAGACTTCCTCTGAGAAAGTCCTTCAGACATTTGTTTTCACCGCCAGTCAAAACCCCATTCACCAGTTCTTCCTTCCCACTTGTTCTGTCTGTCACTCGCTCACTGTAAAAGCCTCTCAGACTCTAAACACCAGCTCTGGGGAGCCTGCAGAGGACCTGGCTACGCTTCAGATCATCACCGCATGAGAGGCATATGATGACACAAGGCCTTAGTCATGTGATGTTGTCACCAGAGCGCACTAACTCGCCTGGCACGCTCCAGACGGATCCCCGGCAGGCCCGCTCCCGCTGCCTCTGGCGTCACAGCAAGGCAGGGCACACACAAACCAAATACCCTTGGACAGTCGCTCAAAATACAGCACAGCAAAGGCCTCAGAGACCCACGATGTCAATCACATCACAAAGGCTCGGGGATGAAGGCCCTGTGCAGCCTGCTGGCGATTTAAATCACTAAGTCTTAACCTCACCCAAGTGCTTAACTAGCAGCAGCTACAGTACAGAAGTGAACTCGATCATAACTTTACTTCTTGAAGTAGACGTTATCCTCCTCCCAAAACCAGGTGTAGGTCAGGTTGCCAGGATATGCCTCTGCTTGGCAGGTGAAGAGTGCATTCTGGGATATGTTTACGGTGACATTTTCTGGTGGTGAAACAATGTATGGAGGCCCTGGGAGAAAAAGAAACAGGTGTTAAAAGTGTTGAAATAAGTGTTATTTCTACAGCAATACCTGAAATCTTTACTGTAAGCCTCCAAAACACAGGTGTGGCTGCTTGGAGGCAGCAGGAACACATTAGCAAAGCTGTCAGGAAAAGCTGATGGCTGTTAAAGCTCAAAGATGCTAAAAACCTCTAACTTTCCTTTTATCGCAAACATTCTCCAACAGCTTATTTATTTGAAGAGTTTGAGTCAGATTTCAGAATTCATCACAGTACAGAACAAATTATTTTGTTTATTTGTTATGGCCTCTGACAGTGGAATCATCTCTGTGCTTGCCTTTTTAGACTTCAGTGCAGCATTCGATACCATTGACTATAATATTTTATTACAGAGATTAGAGCATGGTGTAAGTATTTAAGGTACTGCGCTACAGTTGTTTGAATCATGGATGTCTAATAGACATAGTTCATGTAAATGGGGAGTCTTCTTCATACGCTGAGGTTAATTACAGAGTTCCACAAGGTTCTGTGCTAGGACCAATTCTATTTGCACTATACATTCTTCCCTTAAGCAGTATTATAAGAAAATATTGCATATATTTTCATCATTATGCAGATGACACCCAGCTTTATCTATCCATTATCTATCCATTGGAATGTTGGAGTCCTTTTTGACCTGGATAGGTCCTTCATTGCACACATTAAACAAATATGTAGATCTGCTTTCTTGCATTTGCCCAATATCTCTAAAATTAGAAACATCCTGTCTCAGAGTGATGCTGAAATACTAGTTGATGCATTTATTTACTTCTAGGCTGGACTATTGTAATTCATTATCATTGGGTAGTCCTACAGTAAAAGCTCCTTGAAAAGCCTTCAGTTAATCCAAAATGCTGCAGCTAGAGTGCTGACAGGGACGAGAAAGAGAGAGCATATTTTCCTTGGGTTCCTGTTGAATCCAGAATAGAACTTAAAATCCTTTTCCTTACATATCTTAAATAATCAGGTCCCATCTTATCTTAAAGACTTCATAGTACTATATCTCCTAAATAGGATTAGGACATACTTGTTTTTAGTGATAAAGTCCAGGTCTCTCTTGGAAAATAGATTTTTAATCTCAATGAGACTTTTAGCTGGTTAAATAAAGGACACATAACATAACATAAAGCTTTTAGTTAGGAATGGATCTGGTGACCATGAACCCTCCCTTAGGAGGTCAAGGCTGCTGGGGGGGAGGGGTTTCCCATGTTGCACTGAGCATTTCTTCTTCATTCACCTCTTTCCACTCTCTCTGTGTTTATACGCCACTCTCTGCATTTATTCACTGATGATTATTAATCTCTGGCTCTCTTCAATCGCATGTCTTTTGTCCCGTCTCCTTCCCAACACCCCCAACCAGTCACCTGCTGGAGATTTCGTCCTGTTAAAAGGGAGTTTTTCCTTCCTACTGTCACCAAGTCCTTGCTCATAGGGGGTCGTTTGATTGTTGGTGCTTTCTCAGTATTGTTGTGGGGTTTTCGCTTTACAATATACAGCACCTTGAAGTGACTGTTGTGATTTGGTAAATAAAACTGAAGTTTGTGTCTAAACCTTTCCCTGGTACTGTACAGAAAACTACAAAAATAATATTTTAAAGATTGGAATACAATACAATGGAACATAAACCTTTATAAGGCATGAAGACATGCTATTTTTGTGTTTAACCACACTGTGCCCCGGGGTCTTTTTGGGTCCAAGACAACTGGACTCAGTACTATAATTGGTGCATGAATTTGATTTATGCACAGCTTCTTTCTCAACAGAATTGAATCATTCTAAAATATAAAATGTTAAAATACTTATTGCCTTATAGAGCAGAGAGTTACAGAGATGAATGAACTAATTCTGCACTACATGCAGACCTTCACTCTGTGTTCTTTCGGGAACAGATCGGGGTGAGAAAAGGCACACACTGAGCGTTATTTACAATATATATCACCACAGTCTGATGTAAAATATAGTAAGCAGCCAGCTGATGTAAACTTAATAGTAGTCGGTGTTCGGCTTTTGCGTGCTTCACACTGTAACATTTCTCATCTCCTGAGGTGCTTCAGATTTGCTCTTAGCTCTCAATAAAACTGCAAAAGCCATGAAAGGTAAGCTGTCTTTTATGAGAGGGCCCAGATCCAAAGCTCTTGGTTGTTTTCCTCTGAGCGTGCACAGCCTTATACATCACTGTGCAGGCGTCTCACATAACAATTAAAAACAGATCACCAGACAGAGAACCATGACTCTTCAGATGTCTGCTGGTTATTGCTCTGAGTGTGCGTAGTAATCATGTTTCTCATTTCACAGTGCTATTCATGGCAATATTTTAAAAAATTGCTTTATGTTTTTCTGGTTTTTGTATTACTGCAGTGTATATTTCTGTATGTCTACTGAGTACATGCATGTAGCATATATAATAGCCAACAGTTCCTGCTGACATTTATTGGGATACTAATTTTGGCACAGGCAAACAAGAAAAATTAATAAAAAAATTGCCAGTGCATCTTGATGGACCGAGAACTCAAATGTGACAAATATTTAAAAGGAAACACCAATTAACATCAATGTTTTCTTGTGTGTGTGTCCTTAAAATAGGGCCTATACTACACCAATCAGACACCACCCTTCAGCTGACCAAATATAGCCATGTGTGTTATTGCACACTCCCCCCTTTCTCTTTGTCAGGGACAACAAATTCCCTAAAAGCCACATGACCACATGACCCAGCCTATCACTTTAGCTGCCTTAGTGACTGATATGTAAATGACTGATTACTTTGTAAGAAAATTGGCAACTTGTACGCATCATGTGCCTCAGCATTCAACTGCCCCAATCTGTAACCTCACTTGGTCTGCCACTTCATGGCCGAGTTGCTGAGGCTCCTAAACGCTTCCCCCTTTGCAGTAACACCACTCACAGTTGATTGTAGAATATCTAGAAGAAAATAATCTTCACAAACTGACTTGTTGCTCCTATTGCAGTAGCACGTTCGAGCTCTTTAGAACGACCCATTCTTTCACAAACGTTTGTAAAGTCAGACTGCATGGCGATGCACTTGATTTATACACCTGTATCAATGGGACTGAGAAATCCTGAATTAAAGGGGTGGTGGAGTCCGATATTTTTGTCCATCAAGTATATGTACGACATATGCTGCTGGAGTTTTGTCCTCTTTACATTTGCTCCATTACTGTAAAACCTAATTACGCAAATCCTATCCCTCAGTAATTGAATTTGTCAAAGATGCTGCACGGTGCCACATTTGGGATCCTATTTCTTGCCTTTTGTCCAGACTACTGTATGAAATTACCTCCATTCTCACAGAGGTTTGTGGCTTCTTGGAGGACTCTTTCATCTAAAAATCAGCTCTGATGATCAGAAAACTTCTGTAAATAATTGGTTTCTCTTCTTTAGAGCCTCCTTTAATGGCTGATAGATATTATTATTTATTTATATTTCTGTATGATATTTAGAGTTGTTTGTCATCTTGCAGTTTTTAACCATTCCCTGCATATCTGCACATTTTCTGGCAAGGTTATTATCTCGCTTCAGACACAAAACTTCAGAGTGATTTATGAACTAGGAGAATTGACAGCATTAAAATAAATAAATCACAGGTGGGGTTGCCACGGCGGATGTATCCGCATGTTTGATTTGGCACAGATTTTACATCCTGACGCAACTCTCTGATTTTTTTCCGGGGTCAGGACCGAGTGCGCTAGCTTGTAACTCCCTCAGGCTGCCTGTGTGTCCTGGTCTGCTCTTTAACTGGACATTTCTTATGTAATCATAATAAATTTCATTTAGTCTCTGCTAAATTGAATTTATCTGACCTTTTCTTTTCCATTTCAAAAATGATCACACTCTTTCTTTAAAGATATAATCCTGTTTTTATATGACTGAGGCCTCTTACATTAAAAGAAAGAAGCCCATTACTGCAGTGCATTGTGGTAGAGAGAACAGGTATTGTATTGGTGCTTCCATCAGAGGCCTGAAGCCTTAATGCAGTTGTATCCCATAGCTGAAGACTCACTAGTCAGAGTCTGCAGCAAGTTACAAAACAAACGCTGTTAAATGTGTTACACACACACACACACACACACACGCAGGAGTTATTCCTCTGCTATGTTTGCACCTACAGAAGCCAAGCGTTAAAATGCACTTTAAAAGTAAGATGCTCAGTTGCTTGTTAAATACACACCGTTAACTCCCCCAAGCCCCGCTGTATCAAGAGACAGAGAGAGGCCGCTATCACGACCATCTATCTGATCTGTGTCTCGCAGACAGCCTGGTTAATGGACCGGAGACAGACAGTGACGCTCTCTCAGACAGATCCTGTTGTACACACATGGTTGTGCACACATTCGCATACAGAGGCCCCAGACTGAGCTATTGACTGCCTCATACAGACTCGGAAGGTATGTTACATACATTAGTACACTAGAGAGGTGCAGAGCTTTAAGTATAAATAATGAAACCTAAACAACTGCATTGATGCAAACAGTGTAGTAGGAAAATTTTGTTCTTCATTTAAAAATCTGGCAGAAGAGCCAAATATTTTTGGATTTAACTTATATATCTGTAACTGGCTTTGTGGGTTTTGCTCACCTTGAACCAGCAGGCGGGTAGTGTGGAGCACTTCTCCCTGGTCACTGTAGGCTCGACATGTGTACGCCCCTCTGTCATCTCTGGTGATGCCAAGGATGGTTAGTCTGCCATCATGTACCTGCGGGTACATGAGAGAAACATTTTAAAAGCACTTTATGTAATAATGATAATATAGACTAGCTCAAATTTGGACTTCAGCGGTATGTCTGATCATGTGCTACAGGCCGAAGCTACATCGACACAGTTTGACGCAAAAAAAAAAAGGGGAAAACACATCAAAGCTCATGAATGTGTCGTGCTTTATTAGCTCCAGGTGTGACCACATATGGTCACCTTGGAAACGCCTAACTCTGTGTTGCCGCACATCCCTGTGTGCAGGCGCTGATGAGAACCAATAAGTGGCGAGGAAAAACAAATTAACCAAACCTAATAGAAATACCCTCATAAATTATGCAACAGGTGGCGAGAGACTCTGTCCATTCAAGTCACACACAGCTGTAGTCTGTCCATTCACGTGGCCGAGGGGAGAATCTGCTGTGCTTGCAGAATTATTCCTATTCATCTGTCTCTCAAAGGTTTTATGCTGCAAGGAGAGCAAACAAAGCCGTGTTTAACTTTTGCAAGGCTGCTGGGGAACTGCATCACTGTCATAAGGCCGTTTATCACAAGATAACACCTTGTGCTTCACTGCTATAAACGTACAAGATGTGCGGCATGCTTTGTTCTAGGGGTGTAAACTAACCGATGATTTGGGGCGAATCCATGCCAGAATAATAATATATAATATAATAATCACATCCAGTCATCTGACATCAGCAAATCAATTAGAAAGGGTATTTTGGGATACAAAGTGACCAATGGATAAAACATGGACATGTTTGGTCTTACAGTATCTATGCCAGGGATGCTCCAATCCAGGCCTCGAGGGCCGGTGTCCTGCAGCTTTTGGATGCAACCCTGCTTCAACACACCTGAGTCAAACAATTTAGTCATTAGCGGGACTCTGGAGAACTTAACTGCATACTGAGGAGGTGATTCATCCTTTTGATTCAGGTGTGTTGCA
>VOQJ01047590.1:0-12233 GCA_015052665.1 Apistogramma diplotaenia | reverse complement strand
TTTTTTTTTTTTTTTTGGTCAGTGTCTCTACAGCAGACATCATAGCAGGTCTCACTGCATCTTGCAAACCTTCCCTTTCACTCTTGCTGCTCTCCTTCTGTCACAAATCACCCCTGACACCCGTCTCCACCTGCTCCACCCTGCCTGCGCTCTGTTCTTTACCTCTTCTATGAACTGCACGTTGCTTTGGCTGGTTGACCCCAGGTATTTAAACTCATCCACCAATCCTTAATGTAATACCACCCCCACCTCGAATCCATCTGTCACTCCAACCACCCACCTCACCACTGTCTTGCTGTCATCATACATGTCCTGCACCACCCTCACATACTCCTCTGCCACTCCTGACTTCCTCATGCAGTACCACAGTTCCTCCCTTGGCACCCTATCGTATGCTTTCTCTAGCCTATATTACAAAAATCCACATGACTGGGACATACAGCAGTTACCAGAACTTGTGAAAAATTAAAGTATAAAACAAAAAAAAATAAAGGCAGGAATTTTTACAACTGTTATCTTACAGGCAAGTTACACAGTGACTCACAACAGCACCTTTGCAAAACTCTGACACAGATGTTATGGAGGGAAAAGAAGCAAGAAGATCAAGGGGATCTTATATCATCTACCATGTGCTTTTTATACCTGGGAGGCACATGTAGCTGAATGAAGCACAGCGAGCCACATCTTGTCAGAAAAGAATGAAGCAGCTGCAGTAGTTGTAGGTACCTGCAGGTACATTTATAGATGTTGCACCTAAAAAACAACTATATTGATTATTTCGATTTTAAAGTATTTTTGATCTATTTGTTTTTTAATGGTACAGTTCAGAAATCAACAGATGATAGATAGATAGATAGACAGATAGATAGATTAAAATTTTTAATATAGTTATACCTTTTTGCTTTCTATTTTTCAGTTGTTTTACTTTATTAAATTTTTTAACTAATACTGAGGATGACAGATATCCCATTCTCACATGTGTGTTTGTCAGTAGCAAGGGAACTGCAGTAAACTGCTTTTAAACTCCTCCTCGTTCTCGTCTTGATGTGTTGTAAGCAAAACTTCTGCAGTTTTGCATATTTGATTTGATTTATTTATTTTATCGTAGTTAAATAAAAAAGAAAGCATAATTTAACGTATTTTGTCCTTTTTGTTATTCAGAAACCGAGTCTGAAATTACTTTTTATGGCTAGACAGACAGATAGATTTACAGATCCCCCAAGGGAAATTACCGTGTTTCAACATGAAGATAAAGAATAAATAGTATATTCTACACTTAAAATAAAATGAATCACTATTTTTTTCATTTGTTTTGTTTTACTTTATTAATTGCTATATTGGATTCTTGTTTGTTTGTTTGTTTTTTGTGCTTTTTTTTTGGGGTGCTAATATCAACAGTACCCCATCCTCATATGGCCATCTGTTAGGGGCAAGGTTCAAGTAGTTTTACTATTTACAATAAAATACAAACAATCCTCTCTGTGCATGACTTGTAAACAAATTAGACCAAAACGGCAAAGACTAGAAGAATATATATTTGATAGATACTTGATTATCTTACTTAGAAAAACATGGTTTAACATATTTTGCCTTTATAAAATAAAATCTAGCGATATCTTTAATTATTATTAGTTAAATATAATAATTTGTCATTTACTGTAACTAATATGTATATCGATTTCTCTGTCAAATCATATATAAATCACATCTATAAAAATAAGCATAATCCACGTGTAAAAGCAGATGTGCGGCTGATTAAAAAAAAGGGAAGAAGAAACACTTTAAATGTATCCAAAAACATTAGGCTCTGAAAAATGAAATAAAGACACGTTCCTCAAAATTCAGACAAAAGAATACTCTGATGCTAGCCCACATCTGCGAATGCAATCCCCGAGAGATGCTCCAAAAACGCGGAAGCATGCCTGGTTTGGCATCTAGTCAGAGCCATCTGTGGCCAAATCCAAGTCCCTAAGCGCACCGTGAACGCAGCTGAGTGCTGGTGACGGTTCTCGGGAGCAGCTTAGTCAGAAACAGGAGTGACCGCTAGCTTCATGACAGCCGCACAGACATCAGTGAACTAGCGGGAGCGGGACATCTTTCGCAGGGAAGAAGGAGCGGGAGAGACAGAGGGAGAGCGAGGGGGCAGCTGGAAGGGGACTACTGGACTTTGCTTCCTTTAGTTTAAACCGAGTAAATACTCGCATCGATTTCGGGTTAGCCTATTTTAGAGACCTCGAAAACATAAGCTGGAAGGTTAGCTAGCCGCCGCCATCTCTTTCTCAGTCGGAGCGACCGCCGTGTCTTCCACACCATGGGGAACGCTGCCACCGCCAAGAAGGGCAACGAGCTGGAGAGCGGTGAGTGTGAGCGGTCGTTTGGCCTCAGCCGTGTTATTATGTTGCGTTTAGGCGTTTCAGCAAGCTTCCATAAAGTAGTCAGCTAGCCTGTTATAACTAAAAACAGTTTTAACTACCAGTCAGAGGAAAGCAAGGGAGGGCCGTCCGTCCGTCACAACCCTCCGCACATTCCCATATCCCAACGAAGCTGCAAGCACTCGCCCTTTAGCTGGGAAAATGAGTTTGCGGGATTATTTTTGTGGCTCTGCAGATAAACACATTTTAAAAAGGGGCCTGGTGAAGGTAACTATAGCACCAAGAAGACCCAGGAATTGTTGTGGTTTTCTTGGCATTCAGGAGAGGTGGGGAAGTGGGGGGCACAGGCAGTGTAAACAGACTATTAAAGGCTATGAAATAGCTGGGGAAACAGTGCAAGGCTATAAACGGCTCTTTGTGCTTATTTCAAACGTTAAAAACAAGCTGTTTGCATGCAAACCGGAGCACAAGAAACCTTGAAGAGCAGCTAGCTTGCTAACTTTAGCTTTGAGTAGTGGTACGGGTGGTGGTGGTGGGGGGGATTAGCCCTCACAAGGCCCCTGTCATTTCATTGCCTTTTGATGGTCGTGGTTTTCCAAGGCCTGCACACACACATACGTACAGTTTGCCGCGACGCGCATTCATCTCATGTCGAAATCCCTGCTTAATGAGTAAAAAAATGCTTTATTCTAGCATCACCTCGCCACCTCTTTTGTTGTGTCATCTGGAGCTTTGTAATGATGTGGCTCTTGCTTCATACTCGGCTGCAGGCTCTTCTCAACAGCAGCTAGTTGTATGAAGACAAAGTTTTCACAGATGGTCTCAAATCTGCAGCAATAAACCGCAGACTCTTGGGTAATGGTTAAATAAATGGACAGTAAATTTTATTTGAAGGCAGCGTAGGACTGTTTCTACCCCCAGGCTCTTCACTGCCACATTTTATTCTGGGCTGCATAAACAGCAGCATGACCAAATATGGTGAAGAAATGACAAATGCCCCTTTTTCCATTCATGAAGTTGGAACCTGCTTCCCTCTTCCCAGCATTAGGGCACACACTCCCCAGAAAGCACACTTTAATAATGCCACTCATTTGTTTAGGAGTCCCTTCTCTAATCTTTCTGTGTTAATGGTCCATCAGGGCTCACTTGTCACACTCAGTGTCATTGACTGGAGCAGCTTGTCATCAGACCTTCGTCAGAGGATAAGGGGTATTACAAGCTTTGAAAGGTTTGACGTAACTCGGACTAGGCCAGTGTTACTTTGTGCTCGTATGGTTTTATGTGCACAGCTGGTCAAAACTGAGCATCCCGTGCTCTTAAATCGTAATTCTTCCCCCCTCTGCCTGGTTGCAGACACGAAAGTTGTGGGTGTTGTGTTTATTTATTGTGAATTATTAACCTTTTTTTCATGTCTTTGTTTTACTTAAAAAAAAACATAGAACCATCTGTGTTCAGTTGTACACTGAGTTTGTTTAAGGTAATGCCACTTTATGATGCAGTGGTTACGTTCCTCTGGGATTTATTGACCTGTTGAGAGACACCAGGCAGGCACGGTGCACAGTGCCAAACAGACACCCTCAGGCAGACGGAGATGATCAAATCAGCTATAGTATCTATACTGCCCAGCATTTCTGCTGAATGCAACCATGATCCCTAGATCCTGGGCCATAGCTAACTGTTAAACCCATTTAAGCTGACACTGTGCTCCGAGGTGCAGATTTGTCTGGAGTGTAGCCGCTCTGATAAGACGACCTGGTTACCTCCAGAGCTGCACGTTACCTGTGTTTACTTTATATAGATGCAACAAGCTGGACCAGTTGGAAGAGCACCAACACGGTCACACTTGGGAGAGAGAGATTAAACACTTGCCATCATGGCACCTGTTGTATTTCACAGTGCCCGTGTACTGTAGTGTAACTGGATAAGCCGGCATAACTCAACCATGTCATGCTTGTCTGGATCTTGGCATTGATTTCAGAACGAGCTTGTCAACTGTGCTAACTTAATTCTATAGATACGCAGCATTGCAAACAGTATTGAGCTTTTAAGTTGAGGCCTAACTTTCATATCTTTTGTCAACCCCCTCAAGCGCAGAGTTAGGGTTGCAAGTTTTTTCTCCAGTGTTTGATATAATTTTTAGATGCTTCACTTATTTCTCCAACAACCTGGAGAATAGTATCTAAGATATTTTCAGATCTTGGAAATTCTTCAATACCTAGCTTTTGATTTTGCCAAATATTCAAGGGTTATTGAAGTAAGGGCCAAAATCTATCATTCCAAGAATTTTGATCGCTGAAATTTTGGGCATTAATTTCTTATTTTAACAGGTGAAAGTTTATAAAAATGTCAGACTAGAGCTATGAAAAGTAATTAAGGAAATATACAATTTGGCAAAAAATAAAAAAGTTGGGACACTGTTAAATGTTAAATCAGTAATCCAGTGTTGAGCCTGAGAAACTGTATTTTTTTTTTTGTAAAAAAAATACTCATGTCGAATTTGATGCCAATAACACAATTCAAAAAGTTGATAAAGTGGGGGTGTTTACTGCTACGTTGTATCACCTCTTCCTTTACAGCACTGTGAAAAAGAGTTTGGGAACTGAAGAGACCAACTGCTGTTATTTTGAAAGGGCGCTGAAAACGACTCCGATAACACGTATCTGATTCTCAGAAACCAGAACCTCGTCGGACAAAATCACCGTAGACAGAAGCTAAAGACAACACCCAAACATCTTAGTTTTCTCTCTCTCACACACACACACATACACACGCACACACAGTGCGTAGCCACCGTCTGGGTGCTGCTGTAGGCGACTGTCCATCGAATTTGTCACTAGGTGCTTTTTTTTATTTTATTTTACATTTTTGAAAAAGAAAAAAGTTGTTCAGAGATATGAAAAGTTTCCATCGAAATCCCAAAATTGTGGCAGCTGCTAGCTCTTTTTTTTCAGTTCAAGTGAAAGAAGGAAAGAAGTCAGACTAAGCTGCTGCTTTACTTCATTCTAGCTTCGCAGCGTTTTCATCTTTGCTATGGATGGCGTTCTGTCTTTTCAGTCTGATCTCCTATCTGCATGGCTGAACTTTTTGCAACATGGCACTTTGCTACACCCGATTCTCAAATGCTGTCGTAGGCAGTCGATCTCTGCTTTAGTTCCTCAAGTGTTGACTCTGTTTTCATTCTTGTTGCTTCAGTTCACTACACGTGCATCATGTTTGTTGACGTGTTATACTTGTTTTTACGTACATGAACTCTATATTTCTCTCTGTCTTCTTCTCTCCTGTATCATGTCATCCATGTGGGTGATTGTTCCTGCAAAACCTTGGTGATCAATAGAGACTTTTGGTATGCTAAGTTCCTCCAAAGATGGCCAGAATGGCAGAGCAGCACTGGTCGTATTGTGAAAACCTGCTAGATGTGCTTGCTTTTTATTTCTTTTTTAAAATTGTGTCCTGCTTTGATAATAATCCAGTGTTTTTTGTTATCTGCATTCTCTCAATCTGGATATCTGCTGTCTGCTGTGTGTCCCATACATTGGTTTGTCTATGCTTACCATTTTATGCTGTGTTTAATAGCCTTCCCACAAACTCCTTTTGAGTGATGCGCAAGATGCTCAGAGAAACCTTTCCCTCGCATTTCCGAGTGTTATGTTCTTACCCTTTTTAGTAAGGCTACAAAATAAACATACTGAGTGTCTTGGAATGCATCACTAATCTGCCTGTTGTGGATGTTGCCGTTTTGTGTTTGTATTTTGCTCCTCCTTTAAAGTAAAGTATGTGATATTTTTAATATACAGTTTGAATTCATATCCAGATGAGAGTTGATTGCCCATGTTCTTCTCCTCCTCCTCCTCCTCCTTTGACTAACAGTTTACTTTCCATTTCCTATATTTATTTCCCTGTTTTTATGATACCGTTTGTTCCTTTTGCCAAATATCATTTTTGTACCTTACAACACACACACACCCCAAAAAAGAAGTGTGTGTGCTAACTGTCTGTCTGTGCTCTTTATCTTTTAGTTAAAGAGTTTCTAGCCAAAGCCAAAGAAGATTTCTTACGGAAATGGGAATGCCCACCACAGGTCAGAATCTTGAAAACTCTAACTTACTATTTGGCACAGACACAAAGCAGGCTAACATTATGTTGTTTCCGCAGAGCACGACGTGCCTAGATGACTTTGACAGATTAAAGACGCTGGGTACCGGCTCATTTGGTAGAGTCATGCTAGTGAAGCACAAAGGAACCGAGCAATACTTTGCAATGAAAATACTGGACAAGCAGAAGGTCAGTTGCAACATTTTCAAATAGATAATAGTGTTGACATGAGCAGTAAATGAGCGGTGACGAAAAAAGAGGTGCCACTAAACATCCGACAAATGCCTTTTAATCTTTTTAAAAAATGACATTAAAACCCTTTCTTGTTGTTCTTAAAAGGCTTACAAGGGGCACAAGTAAAAAAATATTCTAAGTAAAAGCTGCCTTTGCAATGTGTGTTGAGCTGCGTCTGTTGCTAATGTTAGCGAGATTTACCCGACAAGGTCATCTTATCTCTTGATCTGTCAGGTGGTGAAACTCAAGCAAATAGAACACACATTAAATGAGAAGAGGATATTACAGGCAGTGAGCTTCCCCTTTCTCGTCAAACTCGAGTACGCATTTAAGGTACAGTGCCTTTGTGTTTCTATTTAAATATTTCTAAGTATTAAATCATTAAAATTCTCGTATTTGTTTCTCAGTAAAAGTGTCTCCCTCCCCCCCTTTATTTTTATTTTTGTAGGACAACTCCAATTTGTACATGGTAATGGAGTATGTTCCAGGAGGTGAGATGTTCTCGCACCTAAGACGAATTGGAAGGTTTAGGTGCGTGCAGTATTGATTTGTCTGATAGATTTTCTGATATTCCTTGCACGTGTTTGTTTGACTCTAAACAGACTTATCTCTCCTTCCGTTCCAGTGAACCACATGCACGGTTTTATGCCGCCCAGATAGTGCTGACGTTTGAATACCTCCATTCACTAGATCTCATATACAGAGATCTGAAACCTGAGAATCTTCTCATTGACCATCATGGCTACATTCAGGTGGGCTTGAACGCAGGCAAATCAATAGATCATGCTGCTGTTTTCTGTGTGTGTGTCCACACTTGGCAAATACACAGTATGCTACTGACTTCCAGGTGACAGATTTTGGATTTGCTAAGCGGGTAAAAGGCAGGACCTGGACGTTGTGTGGGACACCGGAGTACCTGGCCCCCGAAATCATTCTCAGCAAAGTACAGACATCATTTTATTACTAAGTTATTCTTTTTTCTGTTTACTTTTTTGCACTGCATTTAAACACTTACTTACTTTATTAATGATTTGGTTAATATTAAAAAATGATTTGTCATGCTAGAATTTACCAGTGGTGCCACAAAATAAATCTTTAAGCAAAATAACATTAAGATGCTGTTGACCAACTATGTAGGAAGTTAAAGGGTTACAAAACGTATCTTTTAAAGGACTTGTCTGTAGGATTGTGACAAACCTCATCAGCAGTCACATGTAGGTTAACTTGGTGGCCTCCAACACAAAGATTCTTAGTTACAGGTGATTTACAGTAATGGGAATGTGCAGCTTGGACTGTGGTCATAAAGAGGTGGACATGATCAGCAAAAATTCATCATTAAACCAACAACATCAGCTTGATCTGCTGATGTGAGGCAAGACGGATCCATGATTTCATGTTGTTGACACCAAATCCTGACCCTACAATCTGAATGTCATGGCAGAAATTGAGACTTATCAGAGCAGACGATGTTTTTCTGATCTTCTGTTGTCTAATTTTGGTGGGCTCGTGTGAACTGTAGCCGCAGTTTCCTGTTCTTAGCTGACAGGAGTGGCACTCGGTATGGTCTTCTGTTGCCTATCGGCTTCACGATTTGATGTGCTGTGCATTCAGAGATGCTCTTCTGCATATCTTGGTTGTAATGAATGGCTATTTGAGTTACTCTTGCCTTCATATCATCTAAAAGGATGGGGAAAAAAACGTCACCCAGAGAAACGTTGCTCACTGGATATTTTCTCTTTTTAGACCATTGTCTGTAAACCTTAGTTTATAGACTAAAGCTGTGTGGGAAAATCCCAGCAGATGAGCAGTTTCTGAAATACTCAGACCAGCCTGTCTGGCACCAACAAGGCTGCCACATTCAAAGTCACCTTTCTTCCTCATTCTGATGCCCAGTTTGAACTTCATCAGGTCGTCCTGATCATGTCTAAATGCGCTGAGTTGTTGCCATGTGACTGGCTCATTAGACATTTACATTAATGAGCAGCTAAGCAGTTGTATGTAAGAAAGTGGCAGTTGAATGTGTTTCTTTTACCCCTGAAGACGGGTGCTTTAAAAACTGTTGATGAGCCATGTTCTAGAAAAGTTTTTATCTTTCATCATTAAAATAAAACAACTGCAGCAGGAATTTTTTTTTTTATAGAAAACAGTCTTTATAGAAAAAAAAGACATTTGGATAGCAAGTACAGTTTTTTTTTTTAAATGTAAGTCATAGTAAAATTAGTGGTTAAATACAGATTCTTATAATGCAGATAGCCAAAGCTCCCCCTGTCAGTGTTATTATCCAAGTGGAGCTGTGGGAGCCATTTGGAAGTTTTCTCAAGTGATAAATTATAATAAGGAGGAAGTCTTAATTGCCCAAATGCCATAAAAACAGTGTGCTTTTTCACCAGTTATATAGGAGAAGTACTTTTCTGCACGCATGTGTGTCTGTTTTCTGTTTCATTAACATCTGTTGTGTGTGTTTTTAGGGCTATAACAAAGCTGTGGACTGGTGGGCCCTTGGAGTCCTCATTTATGAAATGGCAGCTGGCTACCCTCCTTTCTTTGCAGATCAGCCTATTCAGATCTATGAGAAGATTGTGTCTGGAGAGGTAAGAAGGCCTAGATCGCAATGAGAATGTATGATAACTAAGTGAAGTGGAAGAAAAAGGACAGATGGGTGTTTGTTAAACCTCATTTCTATGGGAAATTTGTAAGTGGGCAACACATGTATGCGAGAAACGACTGCTTCAACCGCCAAAGAGGAAATTCTAACACATTCACTCTTTTTAGGTACGGTTCCCGTCCCACTTCAGCTCAGATTTAAAGGACTTGTTGAGAAACCTGCTGCAGGTGGATCTGACCAAACGCTACGGCAACTTGAAGAATGGAGTCAATGACATCAAGGCACACAAATGGTTTGCCACAACAGACTGGATCGCAATCTATGAGAGAAAGGCAAGTCACCGAACACACTTAATAGTGACACATACAGATTAGCCCTTTCAAAACCAAGTTAATTACATATTGATTTGTTCACATTGATTTTGTTTTTGTTGTGTTTTTTTGGTAGTTAAATTTCCAGATATGATGCTGCTGCATCACTGTTGATGCAGGTTTTTTTTGTTTCTAGAAACTTAACTAAAAACGGTCCAATCAGTTTTGCTTTATGATCCTGTGTGACGATCGTTACTTACTGGTGCGGTCGGGGCAGGGTTCACTTGGAAATCACCCAGCTTCACTGCTGGCTGTGAGGTGTTGGTGCCACATGCCACTTTGCAGGCACAACAGTGATAATGGAGCGTTTCGATAAATCAAAGTTGTTATTTAGCTTGGCTGTAAATCTTATTGATTTCCTGTAGCTTTTCTTAATATGCAGTCATGCGGTTTCATTTTTTTATGAACTTTGTTTTCGTAGTCTGTGATCTGTTACAGGATGAAAATAATCACATTTTAGCCGTGTTTATGTTAGCCCAGTAATAATCCGGTGTAGTCCCTCATCAGCAAAGTTGGTTCCTGTGTTTTTTATGAAGTTAAAACAAGATAAAGAGCTGCATTTGCTGCATAAAGGACGGGAGGCTGTTTTTTTTTGTTTATTTACAGTGAAGTTGGAGCCTTTTCTCTGTGGACAGAAATTCAATTGCTTTGCCTTTTGTATATTGCTGTGTGACAGCGGTAGAATGCAGGATCTTGCACTGATAACGATGTCGTCTCTCTGTGAGTTAGTGGGCACCCATGCTGAGATGGTAAATATATCCTCCGCATTTTATGAAAACAGTATCTGTATTCCGCAAATTGAAAACAAAATGCCTGGCCAGTGAACAAATATCCAAATAGCTGAATATTCTAGTCCAGCCCTTGTATTCATATTTTGGCATTTCTGCAAAGGTCGCTTCATCTCTCTGTTCATTTTGGTTTTCCCTAATAATCTGTGTTTTTCTTGGCACAGTAAAGATTTTGTGGTGGGGGTGGGGGGTAGACTTCTGAATATGATGACATGATCAAATGAATTAGATTTACATTTGATCACTCAATCAGATTCCCATTTGTCTCCCAGTCCTGGCTAATGTCACATGCTTCTGCGTGTGAGGCTTTTCTCTGACAACATGCTGCTGAACAACATATTAATAACACAATTATGTCACAGAAACATAACATGCATGTTGCTAATGTACAAATCTTTGCATCAAAAGAAAATTGGTCCTCATTCACCTAAATTCAGTGCCTCTCTCAGGAAATGTACCGAAGCAAAGCTAAGTCAACAGGGCACTGCTTGCATTTTACTACATTCCTGCTGATTAAAACATCTTTGCAGAGAAACACTCCTGTGACCTAAGTGCATCTCCTCGGAGCAAAATGGAAAGTCTTCCACACTACTCATTGTACCTGCATGACAGAAGTGAATAAAACTGGGAGCAAAGTAACTGACGGCCGTGAGATCATTTCCCATTTCCCCTGCAACGTTTTGCATACAGGGCAGGTATTGCCACTTTGGAAAAAAATAATTGCATTGGAGATACCGGATCTTTGTGAAGTATGTTGACCGTTTTCCCTGAAGCCTTCATTACTCGCCGTGTTTATTGAACACACATCTTTGGTTAAATGGAACACGGCTGCTTTGGTGATTTCACACTGACGCGTCGCTCGGGCCTGTTTTTATGGGGTTGGCTTTTGACAATTCCCGTTAGCAGCCATTGTTTTTTTTCCCGCTTGGCCTTCGTGCATGAATTATCCTGCAGTTTGTGGTGTTTTTTCAAGTGGTTGAATAAGTTGTTCCTTTGCGGCACAGACACAATTCTGCAGCACTCTTTGCGTATGACTCACTACTGTACGTGCTCTTCGGCTTTTCATGAGGACATGTAGGTCAGAAAAGAAGAATCTGTGAATCCGAATCATTTATTTGTATTAACATCAGGAAACATCAGGGAAATGGTTTGCGTAGAATTTATGAAAGCATTAACAAGATAATTTTTTATAAGCCAGCATTTTTTTTTGTTGTGTCAAAACGCTGAAGAACAAGTATTGAGTCATGTGACTTCCATGACCTTGTTTGGCCAAAATCTGCAGTATTTCCAAATAAATGATGATCTGCTTTTCGCCTTCTGCTCAACGAGACGTTTGAATTTTGTTTTGACCGTCTGTTACCTGCATTGTGATTTTAGGGAGCGCTTGATTTGCTTTTGCGTTGCTTTCTTTTCAGCAGAGCGCACATTTTTCAGTACCAGTCGATCATGCTCATTTGATTCTGGGAAATCAAAATCATGATCATTCCAGTAATTGTGCCGTTGAGCAGACAGTGAGTGCAGGTAGTTAAAACACAAGCACGCAAAATCTCGTTACATTAGAGATGACAAACATAAAGCTGGAAATGTGAGTAATCACAAGCAGAAATGCATTCTAGGAATAAAAAGCAAAGGCTGTGATGCTGATGAAACTACTAACTGATGTAAAGGCACATGTTTCTGTAGCTGTTTTGAGTGAAAGCTCTTCAGATGGGACGCAAGGCCTCAAGGGCTGCTTTGAGGATGATGGTTTAAAAAAAAAAAGGATTAAGAC
>VOQJ01047589.1:45491-57488 GCA_015052665.1 Apistogramma diplotaenia | reverse complement strand
TCTGATGGGTGTGATTTGTACTTGCTGTATTGTTTGTTTTCATTAGTAGCAGCATTAACATCAGTGATGATCTGTGGTTGTCACTGTTCTCGACATACAGTAACCTATGCTTGATGAACTGAAAATAAAATTGAGAAAGTGCTAAACTGATATATCTGCATTTGTGTGTGTGTCTGTTCGTGTTTACTGTGTATTAACATCATGCATACAAAATGAGACTTTAGCACTAACACGATGCATCCTAAAGCAAAAGCCCTGGAAGTAGAGGTGGCCCCAGCATGCACCCCTTACCCACATTGTTTTCAATCATTGCATCTGCCTGAAGACATTAAATGGGAAAAAACAAGTTTCCTAAACAGGAAAACTTGAAATCTTTAGCTTTTATTATTTGTCTTTGATTGATAGTGTTCCATTGTGTATTTTTCTATCCAGCGATGCTTTTTCTGCATTGGAAGTGTGTCTCTGATCGTTGTCATGCTGAAAAATGAAGGTGCTGCCAATCAGATGTTTTCCGCACAGTACTGCGCAGTGGATCAAAGTGTGACGGTGTCATTATGACACACCATAATCACAGACTCAAGGTTATGGGCAATAATTGGTAAGTTTGTCTAAGAGTTTCAGCGCATGGTGGTTCAGAAATATGAGCTGTCAGTCATTTCTCTAAAGCAGCACCGCGTTACGGCTGAGTTTCGAGTATCCTGTGACATCTCAAGTAGTCAACGCCACCAGCGCACAGCCACAGCCGCCAGTAACCCTCGGCAGTAATAAGTGTCTGCGCGCATCCGTGTTTCCAGAAAAAGAACAACAGAAGAAAAACAAGCCTTTTTTTTTCCCCGTCTGACAGAAAACAAACAGGACAGAAAGGATGAAGCCTGAACTCGTCAGACTGTGACACTCATCCTGACAAATTAAACCCTGCTCAGTATTACTACATTGTGTCAATTGTGGTAGAATTAATATACTGATTCGGGCTTAAAGTTTCATTTTATAGAATTATTTTCTCTTGAAAATGCACACGGAGGTGTCAGAAATCTGGATGTAATGCTCCATTTGCATGCCAGCTCCCATCAACGTGATAAAACCTTGATATACAATGAAGCAACCGTCTTCATTTTGCAATGAGTGCTCAGACACAGAGGAGGATGTACATGATTGAAAATCAGCCGAAGCAGAAAAACCACAGTTTGAAACCTGGCTGTGTGAACGCTTGCTTATGTACACACTAATCTGGAAAACGATTAAGACTCGGTATAATACCAGAGTCATCTGTATGCAAGGTGCAGACTCACACACTGTGGGGTGATAAATGACCTTGGACTGCTGACAACTTTTTGGGATGGCCTGTATTGTATTTCAGCTGGTAACAAGAAACGGCAATATGCTCACAAATCAGATTAATTGGACAGGACTCATTCCTCTCCGCCTGACAGAGGACGTCAGTGCCTGTTTATAGACGACAACATTGCTGGTGAAGCTTTAATGAGGCCAGCAAACAGCTAAAGCCAACACAACATCAAATACCAGATCTACATTTAGAGCAGCTATTTTATGTGAATGCCACAGTAACACATGATCAGCACCCATGTTTGCACGGCTGCTAATCTGTGTGATGATTCAGGTGTAGTTTGACAACTATGGAAAAGTCCCATTCCTGATTTTTTAAGTTTTTTTTTTTTTTTGCATATTTGTTACTTACACATTTTAGATCACCAAATTTTAATAACATATAAACATAAAATGCAATCTTTAAAGGATGATTTTGTATTTTAAGGGAAAAATAGCAGATAGATTGAGAGTTAAACTACTGTACTTATCATCAAAGTACTTGACGGTGTTCTTCATGTGCCGTCACATCTTAGTTGTGTTTAAGTTGAGGTACATGAGGAAGGAAACTATCCAAAAAAAGTGAGGTATTTATAAAGTTCTTGGTGTCCTTTACTTACTTTTTGTCTAATGATGGGTAACTGTATACAGTTGTTCACAATCTGTCACAACAACCATGTAAACAGACTGCAGCAGAATGTACACTCACCGCCACTTGATTAGTATCAGATTGGACCCCCCACTGCCTTCAGAGCTGCCTGAATTATTCGAGACGCAGATTCAATGAGGTGCTGGACACATTCCTCAGAGATTTTGCTCCATGTTGACATGACAGCATCACACAGCTGCTGCGGATCTGTCGGCTGCATGATGTGAATCTCTTCTTCCGCCACATCCCATCTGTTGGATTGAGATCTGGTGACTGCTGAGATTAACCCAGTGCAGTGAACTCACTGTCATGTTCAAGAAACCAGTTTGAGATGATCTGAGCTTTGTGACATGGTGTGACACTGTGGTCAAAAAGGAATGAACATGGTCAGCAACAATACTCAGGTAGGGCCAAAGTGTGGCAAGAAGTATTCCCCACACATCATACCACCACCAGCAACCCGAACCACTGATACAAGGAATGATGGATCCGTGCTTTCATGCTGTTTACACTGAATTCTGAGAAATTGAAACTCATCAAACCTGGCAACATTTTTCATATCTTGGTGTGTCCCTGTGAATTGTGGCCTCAGTTTCCTGTTCTTAGCTGACAGGAGTGGCACCCAGTGTTGCTGTAGCCCATCTGCTTCATGGTTCACCATGTTCATCGTGCATTCAGAGACACTCTTCTGCATTCCTTAGTTGCAAAAATGTGGTTATTAGCGCTGCTGTCTTCTTCTAAGCTTGAAGTATTCTGCCCATTCTCCTCTGACCTCAGGAAGACATTTTTGCTCACAGAGCTGCCACTCACTGGATATTCTCTCTTAAAAAATGACATCATATTCATACATGGGTGTGTTACATAGCAGCTCCTTTTGAAACATTTGTTATGCAAAATTAATTACTGATAGAACAAAGGGTATTTTGGTGTTTCCCCACCTGCCACCATTCATTTTTAATACTGACTTAAGGCATTCCGTAAGTCAGCAGGTTTTGAGCACTGTGGGTGCAATGAGTGGGTCTTTTGCTTAGTGTACACAGACTGAAAACTGAGGATCCCAAATTAGAATGAAACATTAAAAGCAAACTCTTCTAACTGTAATTCATCTTTAATGCCAACCTAAAACTTGTTTTTTCTCAATTCATTTTCCAAATGTGAGCTCCGTACACTGAGATCTCAGTAAGTAAGGATGCAAAGGTGCAGATTTGGTGGATTTACCTACTGAGAGAGACTGAAGGAACAGAGCCCATCTGATAAACTCACAAATGTTTTCGAAAGGAAGTTCTCATTATTTTTCCTCAACAATCCAAATGGAACTCAAAAAGCATGATAATCAAATGTCATGGCTCTCGGCTTCCCCCGAGAATGACCTCAGGCTCAATTGTTCATTAAGAAGGAAAAGATAGCAGAGTAATTGGCCACAGCAGAGATGTGTGAAATTTTAACCGAAGCAAATATGTTTCCCGACGCGCTGGAGGGTTTGCATTGTTCACACTCCTCACCTGAGCAAATGAGGTAGCAGAGATGAGACTAACAAGATTCGATGCTCAGGATTTTCACTTCTTCACCTGTAAATATTCAGACATTCACAGAGATCCCAGCTCAGCGAGAATAATTGCTCATACCTTATGCGATGTAAACACCACGATGTAAACAAATAAATGTTACAGATAAAAGGCACAGACTAAAGCCCTGAGACCCCTCTCGCTGGGTCCAGCGTGGTTCTACAATAGGCTGCCGCATGTGCAAGTCCAGTTGTGAAATTTCCTCATTACTAAATATTCCACAGTCAGCTTTTAGCGGTATTATAACAAAGTGGGAACCACAGCAACTCAGCCATGAAGTGGTAGGCCACATAAAATCACAAAGTGGGGTCGCCAGTGTTCTGCAGAGTTAACCACTACAGATAAAAGTGAATATTTTTGGTAGTGTAGTGAATCTGCTACCTTTGACATAATCTAATAACAGTATCCTGGATATAACCAATCCAAAAAAAACGTGTTACAGTGAGTCATTTTCACATATTTATTAACCGTCTGAGGCACATTCTGCTGCAGCTCTTAGCAAATGTTCCCTCTTTCCCTCTGAGGACAGAATGCAGGACAGAAAAAGGAGGGGTAAAAGGTGTGAAGCAGATTATATAATGCTGATGTTTGTTACCTCCAGCAGCTCCAGGTATGCCACTGGCTTTCCAACTTTTCATGCCTGCTTCTTTGCAATCTGCAGCTGCAGAGCCAAGATCCCCACTGCTGTCATCACTAAAGGTGCTAATTTATTGCCTAGATCTAAGTTATAAACACTCCAAATGATATATGCAAGACCTCCAGTTCAACCTGTGCGCACTGCTCATATCATACACTGAAGCCAAGGCACAAAATAGCTCATGCCTGACACAGATAACAATGCACCCATCATTATGAGGCATGTTCTCCGAGGGAGAAGATAGAACTGGAGCCAAAGTGAGTACAAGCGATGGAGAGCTTTTCATGCATCTCGAGGGAAAAGGCTTGTTTAAGTCTGACAGATAGGCTGTTTTCACAAGACACAATTAGCCAGCAAAAACAGGTTTATTTTCATCTTTAAAACTCTCAGAACCTCCCATGAGGACACAAAGAGAAGTCTCATTATATCAACATCACGAGCCTCTTTTCTTTCTTTCTCCATCTGAGCTTCAATATGAGACACTGGAGAGGAAAATGACATGTAAGCCTCTATTTTAATGTTTTGTGCCCCTCCCCACCCCAAACTCAAGAGACCGGTAAAGGAGCAAAATACTAACACGTTTTAGGTTTTAAGATTTCATTTGTCTTGCGGCTTCTTTAAAGCTTTAAAAGAAAATGATTCCTTTCTCACTGAAAATGGTGGAAAGAAGATATCGTTTTGGGAAAGCAGGGTCATAGTAGCACAGGAGATGGTACAGATAAGCCTCTACCTTTGGCAAAAGGTGCATATACATATTTAAAATTTTAAATAAAATTAACACTAGAATAACCTTTAGTTTATGATCAACGACACATAAGAGCTACATGGAGAATAAAAAAGATCAGCACAATTAAATGATTAGATAGTAAGTAACAGACTCACAAAGCACAAACACCTTGGATCTTTTGCACCACACAGCAGATCATATTAGTAGTTAGATGAGTCAAACGGCACCAACAGCACAAACACAGTGGAGACGTCCAGTTTAGGCACCCCAGTATGTGGAGGTGAAGACTAGAAAACACTTGCACTACACTACCAGATGTATTTGTTCATCTGTCTTCACACATACACGAACTTGAATGACATTCTTAATCCATGGGGTTTACTATGATGCCAGCCCACCCTTTGCAGCTATAACAGCTTGAGCTCTTCTGGGAAGGCTTTCCACAAGGTTTAGGAGTGTTTATGGGAATATTTGACCATTCTTCCAAAGCAGATATGTGAGGTCAGACACTGATGTTGGATGAGAAGGCCTGGCTCACAGTCTCTTTATTCATCCCAAATGAATTCTGTTTGGCCAGTTGAGTTCTTCCACACGAACCTCACTCATCCATGTCTTTATGAACCTGCTTTGTGCACTGGTGTGCAGTCATGTTGAAACAGGAAAATTGTTCCCACAAAGTTGGGAGCATGAAATTGTCCAAAATGACCCTGCCGGCGGGCCCATTTTACAAGCGCTCTTTAAATGACCGTAACTCCGTTATCGTTTGTTCTAGAGAGAACATTTAAACGACTTTGGAAAAAAGACGAGCTTCACGGCAGTATTTGGTGTATTATGGTAGCACAAAGTCCTGCTCTCCCACAGACAAAAAAATTAGCTCCTCCCAGATCACATTACCGTAACTCCTCAACCATTTGGCCTAGAAAGAACATTCAAATGGTTCCTGAAAGATGAGAAGACGAGATTTAAGGCAGTACTCAGTGGCTCAGATCCTGGACAAGCCCCCATTATGTTAGCCTAGCTCAAATGGCTTTTAATACAGGGAAGAATGACAAATACCATTTATCAAGAAAAGTCTAAATAAAAGTGCAAACAAAAGGGTCTTTGGTTAGAGAGCTTTTTATTATGAGCATGTATCGTTTCTCTAAGCCTGTCAGTAAATTTAGCCCTGGAATATCCCCAACAGCTCCCGCTGCTGCCCGTATTGAAATGTGACTGAGCAGGTTACCTGCTCCATCTCCTCCTCTGTCCGATCAGCAGACAATCTGCCCACTAGTTTCTCTGCAGGTAGCACAAGCACCCCTAATACTAGTCCTTCTCTGGCCACATCCCCACACCCACAGCAGGTCCTTCCTCTGGCCGTTTCAGCGCAGGGTCCTACCGTTGCGGACCTGAATAGTACTGGGTGTGTGGGCACAGCCAGTGAAACTATGCAACATGCAACATTTCTCCAAATATGTTCCGCTCATTAAACCCATCATACCGCACAAAGTTTTCCCAAAAAACAGAAGACTAATTTTGTAGTTGTCTTTGCAGTTGCTCTTCTCTTTTTGTGCTACTGTTGTATAATAATAAATACATAAACAAACAAAAAACACACATACATTACATGTATGTATGTATATACTGTATGTGTACATTTTATATATATATATATATATATATATACACATACAGTATATGTGTGTGTGTGTGTGTGCATAGCCACAGAAGCTCACAAATCTGTGTACTTTCTATGATGGTCCCAAGCACAGATAAATAGAGAGGGAATCTTTGTGTAGTGTATATGTCTAATAGGGCTGTATTCAACCCCAAAAACAAACAAATATAGCCTAATATTTTGTGGGTACGTTTATACTTGCCCACTGAAAATTTCAGCCTGCCCACCCGGCTACAGTGGACTAGAACCGGGCCTGCCTAACATTCACATACCAGTGGAAGCATCAGGGGCAACTTGGAGTTCAGTATCTTTGACATACAGAGGAGCCAGTGATCAAACCGGTGACCCGCTCTACCTCCTGACAGTAGCAATGTCATAGTGACCATAGAAGAGTTAAATATTTCTAGATTTTCTCTCAGTGTACAAGTTAGAAAATTTTGACTAATACCCATAAAAGTTAATCAGAGGGAACGGTGATACTTTCAACTGCCCTTTTAAGATATTCAGCCTTTTGCTTAATGATTATAAAAGTTCACTGATTATCTTATTGTTTCAGATCATCTTACTATACACACACAATCTGTGGCACCCCTATGATCTCAGCCCCTTTTTGTTCCATCTTAATCTTCCTAAAAACATCATCAGAAACATTTTCAATAAAGGCCACAGACTGAACGCAGGATAAAGTGGGTTTTTTTTCACATCATTAATATCAGACATTTTTTAATGAAAGATAGATGAAAAATAACAGAAAGAGACCCAGATATTCTTCTGTTGATAGCTTTATATTGAAATTCATGAAGTATACACAATGCATTCTACACTATTACAATTTGCACACATTGATAATGTTTTTGTTGTTGTATGATAAAGCTACGTTTTGGCATTTAATTAACCAAACAGCAGTCTGACTGAAAAGCTCGGAGCGAAAAGGCCCAAAAAGAAACAAACAAAACATTAAAACATTGTTGTGGATTAAACGGTAACACAGCAGCAGGTGGGTGGGTACAAGTAGGCAACATTAGTTATAGTTACAGAGTAAAAAAATGATAAACAAAAATTCAATATTCATTTATTTTTAATGCTCCTTATGTACAACCCAGTGCCTTCAGAGGGATGGCCCTTAGTGTATTTCAACCTCATGCGGACTCGTCCTCTGACGTCACCAGAACACAGCCAATCAGATCCCACCTCTCAAGTTAGAATTTATACAATTTTACAGTAACAGTTTGAGAAATTGAGCTTTTTCTCCTTTTTCAGTGAGTAAATTATGACTAGAAACTGGAATATGAATGAGCTCCCTTTTTTGTTAGCTAAATATGAAAACACGCACAAGCACTTTATTACATCTGACCGTCCCATGGACTGATGATTCTGGAGTGACTCCCGTCACACTGCCTCACACTTTAGCAGGTGTCTCCGTGTGTGTGGCCTTGCTGCCCTTACATTCACAACAGTGCGCGTCCACATTCAGTCACCACCGTAACGTTCCGGTCTCCTCAGCACTAACATCTGCTTCTGGATGATGAATGCTCCGAGGTGTCGGGAAATGTTTCACCGGGATTTTCCTCTGCGCTGCTTTGACAGCATTGATCAATCAGTGCAGTTTCTCTGAGCTGTGAGATTTCTTATGCTATGCTTATCCAGCTCTGCCTCATCCCCAAAAAAAAAGGTGCGCCTACTGAGTCGAGTGCAGGCATCTGGAGAAAGTACAAGTTTCTCTGTCATGTTCCAGGAGCCATCTGTAGGTGATGCTTTGTCACATGACTGGAAACGACCACAGCAATGGTTTTGTACTGAAGTCACCTATAATCACCAGATCCTACCTCTGACTCAGAGGATAAAGGACTTCATAGCAGAGTCAGATTTTTCCATCAGCATACTACAACAATAACTTAATTTCTTGCATCATCATACACCCAGTTTTGGTGAGCTGATGTATCAAACTCTTTCTGCACTGTGCTGTTCACTGCTCTCACCTGCGTCCTTGTGGTCTTCCTGCTGGTTCTTGGCCTGACCTCTCTCGCTGACGGAGCATGACTTTAGCTGCTGACTGCACCCTTTTTCTTTGTTTTCTATTCCATCTTTCAGGTCACATTTTTCTAACCTTTTGTGCATTGTTTGCAGTGCACGGGTGACTAGTTTTAACAAGCAGGCGTGTCTCATAAATTGATTTTTATCTACTTTCTATCTGCATTTTTCGCTCAGTGTTTTTTGTTTAGTGGCAAAACTAACCCCACAGGCGTGACTGAAATGTGCCTGCCATGCTGCTCAACATTCGATTACACGTGACCCCGTCAGTCAAGGTAAAAGGTCAATAACTGGAGAGCGGCCGGAGACAGGGGAGGGGGGAGGCGGGGCTTAAAGGTGGGTTTCAGTGCAGTAAGAATTCAAACTTTCTGGGTTTTCCAATCAGGCTCTACACTTCCTCTAAGCAGTGCATAAGCTTTCTGGCAAACATTGCATCACTCTGAGTTTGAGCTATGCTCACACCCTCACAGTATACTTATGCAGCACACACACACACAGAGGTTTGTATGGTTTTGAGCTTTTCTTTACACTGAGTGATCCAAACCAAACAAACCTCAACTCAAGCCTATAATCTTATGTCTGAGATTTGACATGAGGAGAGTTAAGCTGTTGGTTAACATTACAACAAGCTTTTATCATAAATTACATAAATCATACCAACCATCATCAACCTTCAGATCAAGGCTTTGTCAGCAAACCTCTCTTTAGCATCATTCATATATACATTTGAACATTAAAGCAGACTAGACGAACAGCTTGCATGCATGCGGACACTCACAACCTTAGTGCTTTTTTCTGTCCCGTGGGCTTTCGCACACTTTCTCACTTTCTTTTAAACACAGTTTACACACGACTTCAGTCAAATATTTATCCATTCAAACATCGCCACAAAGAAAAAAAGAGAAAAAAAAAACGTGCTCAAATAACGTTTCCCCTTTACATAAGCACGTTTCACAACATACTTAGAAAAACAAACAAACAGGATATTGTTCAACGTAAATTAGAAAAAAGCTCTGCTTTGAAAAGGCATCTATTAGCTCTCGTACCTAAAACAGAACATTTACAGGAACTGGTAGTTTTGTGCCAGTAGTTTTAGAGGGCAAGCGCATACAGAGCGGCAAGGAAGGACGGAGTGTTTTCTTCTCTATCCCGTAAGGACAGCGACAGTTCTGATGTCCTTACCTGCCATCTGTGGGTCTTTAATATCAGCAGTACAAAGACAGAAATAATTATGCATTTCTCTTCTTGCTTTTTTTTTTTTTTAAAACGGTTGTCTTTATGTGATTGGTGGAAGCACACGGTCTCTGTAGCACAGAGAGTGGTACTGTTGTTCATCTCATGTTTTCAGCCCCTTCTCATCAGCGTTGGTTGGCTGCAGTCATTTGGGATTTGTGCTGGGCAGATTAGATCAGGATGGAGGAAACACGACAACATTGTTGATAAGAGGAACACGGTCTGTAGTACAGTGATCCTGGGATTTAACAGTTAATGTTCATGTCAGAGTTATGGCCCGGTGGGTTACGTTAGAGGTCCGGAGGTTTCAGTGGAACTGAGCTCCAGACATGGTCCGGTTAAAATTGAGTGGATCGGGAATGTTAGGTTAGGTGGTCTCCTTGCCCTGCGTACCAGTGACGGTTTTGATGGAGCTGAGCGTGCGGTTGAACCAGGTCTTCTTGGCGGCCTGCACCTCATTGAGAGCCAGACCCAGGTGGTGCTCCAGGTCCTGAATGAAGAAGAGCAACAATTTACAGCCTGAAAAAAAGCAAGACTATTTACCTCTGCAGTTGAGTCCAATTTGAATCCTCAGTCCTCCTCATCATCACTCCAAGTAAACTGCTCACAGAGCACTTTGTTGCAGTCAGAAACTTTAATGCGTTTTTTTCCCCTTAAGCCTCTATTTTTTCCTCAGATTATTTTAAACCACTTAGCACAGCTGTGTTTCAAAGCTCCCCGCTATAATAACAATGTTCTTTTCTAATTCCATTACACATTAATGCTGCGATCACAGCACTGTCCTCAATTAGGAGCGAGCCATCGCAGGAAGCGCTCCGTTTTTTTAACTATACGCTCTTTACAGAAAAAGTCCTGCTTTCACTTGTTGGGCCTGTGCTGCAGGTCTGCTGCTGTTGTGCCTGTTCAGGGGTGATAAGGTAATTAGAGCAGAAAGGCGGCCTCCTTTTTTTCCTTTCTATTCAGGTGGCAAACTATTTTACATAAAAGCTCGTAGCCCAACTTTTATGAAACATCCCGCATCAGAGTAATGAGCGACCGACACTTGACCTGTTAAAAACCCAGCAGTGCCCTCTAAACATAATGAAATGCTGTGTGAACATGTTTTAAATGCTGTTAAAAAAGCAGTTCTGAATGTGTCACAAACGCTGATTCTGTTTAAAGTGTTGGCCTTCGTCCTGATGCTCTGAACTGTTTTTGCATTTTTGTCACACTTGCATGTTTCAGATCAAACTAATTTTAGTTATAGAAAAACAGCCAGACTAAATTTAAAAAGTGCAGTTTTGAAATGATGATTTCATTTATTAGGAAAGAAGCCATCCAAACCTCCCGGCCCTGTTTGAAACATCAACCGCCCCCGAAACCTAATAACTGGTTGTGCCTACTTTGGCAGCAAGAACTGCAATCAAATATGTGATAAGTGGCATGTGTGTATGAGATCGCTGAGGAGAAATCTTGGTCCACTCTTCTTTGCAGAATTGTTTAAATTCAGCCCCACTGGAGGCTTTTTGACCGTGGACAGCCTTCTTGCTGCTGTGTTTCGGATCATTGAACTGATGGTCGAACGTTCTCCTTCAGGATTTTCTGGTAGAATTCATGGATCCACCAGTTACGCCCAGAAAAGCAGCCCCAGACCATCACACTGCCACCTGACTGTTGACTGTTGGTATGATGCTTTATTTTTATGCAATGCTGTTAGTTTTACAGCAGATGTAGCAGGACTCAAACCTTCTAAAAAGTTCAACCTCTGTCTCGTCAGTCCACAGAATATTTTCCCAACTGGGTTCTTCTGTCCTGTCCTGGGAAAGTTCCCCACTGTTCCGAGTATTTCTCCATTTGTGGATAACGGCTGGAATTCCAAATCCTTTGAAATAGCTTTGTAACCTTTTCCAGACTAATGGATGCCAGTGACTTTTGTTTCTCAGCTGTTTCTTTAAATTGTAGCATGATGTGTTACTTTCTGAGATCTTACAGCTCCAACAGGCTCTATTTAAGACATTTCTTGATTCAACAGGTTTGGCCTGGATGGGGCTGGTGAAATCGAACTCGGCTTTCCCAAAAATGTTTTTAATCACAGTTAAATTATGATTTAAAAAGAAGGGCCAGACAGGTTTGGAAAGCTTCCCCCCCCCCCCTTAATAAATGAAAACGGGATTTAAAAACAGAATTTTGTATTTT
>VOQJ01047589.1:29888-45471 GCA_015052665.1 Apistogramma diplotaenia | reverse complement strand
GTCTCGATTTGTAAGCATTCCCCCCCCCCCTTAATAAATGAAATCGTGATTTAAAAACAGCATTTTGTATTTACTCATGTTATCTCTGTCTAATATTAAAATGTATTTGATGATCTGAAAGACACGTGTGACAAATATGCAAAAAACGAAGAAATGAGGAAGGAGGCAAATACTTTTTCGAAGCAGCGTATGCACACACCTTGCAATCAATCATGCTTTGTAGTTTTACAGAGTAAAAGCCGTGTTTGTGTACCTGGATTTTGCACTCTGCCTCCACCAGCTGCAGTTTGGTCTGAGCCAGTTCCAGCTCCATCTCCCTCAGCTGGTTTTTCAGGGTCTCCTTCTCTTCATCTGTCTCCTCAGCTCCCCCGGCAGATGCTGTGCTCACAGCGACCCGTACCCGGCCTTCTTTGTTGAAAAGACTGCTGCATTTCTCGCAGCCTTCAACTTTAGCCTACAGTACATGTGAGAGGAAGAAAGGAACATACAGTATAGAACTGGTTAAAGGACACTTTCAGCTGGAGCAAGGTGACAGAGGAAGGAGAAACAGATTTAAACATGTTTACAACCTGCTGCAAAAACATGTCCCTTATAGGATTACTCCATTTAAAATTATTCACCTTTCAAATTCATGAAGGTTTAAAGTCAGGGGCGTGGCCATTTTGACAGACAGCTGGCTGTAGCTGGTAGGTTTCTCACCCACCAATTCAAATCTCTCCATTTGGAACATTGAATATCAGATAAATTACAGCTTATTTGTGCTGCTGATTGCACTGTACAGCCATTACCTAGCATAACTTAGCATGTACATGCAATGTGCCCCTAAAGGTGCAATTTGCTAGCTTAGCTGAAAACTCCACCCTCTCATTCAAATATGATAACTTCTTATTAAATAAAAAAAAAAGATAACAGGATGTTTACAGGCATAAAATCAAAGCTCAGGTTTGAAATCGTGACTGTCCTTGTTTCATAGTTGGTAAACAACTATGAAACAAATGTAGCTCTGTTCAGTCAGCTCAGCTCATTAAGGCATTCACCTTAATATGTACTCTGTTCTCTTAGAGCTGTTTATTCCTTAAATTCCTTGTTTTTGCTGAGGGAGTGTGAAGACCGGATGACCAAAAGTAAGGAGTATTATTTACTTTCTAAGTTTGGCTCAGGACAGCCAGACTAGCAGGGCGACAACTCAGATTATTCTAAACAGATTAGTGCCTGAGTTAGCACCATCATGCAGCACTGCCTCCGGGCCTCACAGTCAGGGCTGTTTGTCTTAGGAACAGCTGCCGACTAAGGCGCTCGGTGGAGACACTTCCTAAAAATGAATATTTCATTAGAATATTTAATTTAGATTAAACTGTTGCCAGAGTTTTAAGCTGAATAACAATTATATGCAGCGCTTCCAGTCCCATTGTTGCATAAGTGGTCTTAATGAAGCAGCAGAGTGCTTGAGCTCTGATTGCTGCTCGTGTCATTTCAAATCCAATTTTAGTGAGTCGCTGTCAGTATGTTGCTTAAAATACCTAAATCACACAGTTGCAACTTACATTTACACGTCATGCACTTGCACATCTGTGTGCAGCTACAGCAGTTACTGACTGTTAACGGAACAGCTGCACCATTACTGGCAAAGGGGAAAAAAAAATGCACGAGAACAAACTGCACAGATTTACCTCCACACAGGCAGAGACGTCCTGCTGCAACCTTTACATCACTTGACCTTGGTGCACTAAACATTTAGTGAGCTTTCTGCCTAAGCTGCCCTTTTCTTACAGCAGCTGCTGTTTGAACGCTTCACTGCCTGAAGTCAGGTATCAAGCCACAGCTCTTTGGCCTAACTCATCACTTTTCCCACAAAAGATTTAATTTCACTCTTTTTTGGGGGCAAAATATCAAAATCTTTCATTTTTTATTTTATACTGTTTTCATTTTATACTCTTGCAGTTTACGTGGAGGTGACAGGAGGATGTTGTCGCTGTTTTAGAGTGTACTGATCATCTTCTGTCTCTCGTGTTCTGCGAGCATTAAATAAAGCATCTAACCTGCAGTTAAAGTAAAACACTCCTGTTCTTACTGTGTTTGACTCAGAGCTTTCCTTCCTGTGCCAACAGCCTCTCTTCAGTGGTGTAAAAATATAGATTATGTACATTTAATCCAGATACTTTGTGGAGGGCTGGGTATCTCTGTTCTCCATATTTAGAAGGGAGCTATCATGGCCCAGTGTGTATTCACAGGTATTGTTGGGGTCGGCCAATTTGGGCGCTTATAAAAGGTTTCAGGAGACTTTGGGAAGAAGACAAGTCAGCATGAGGACAATGCTCCTTTGATCTTGCTCTGGTGAGCTGTCAGATGAGTTAATCAATAATTAATGGGAAAGCTGAAGTGGACCTCAGTGCTGGGGTGCCAAGGTAACAGGAGCTGATACAAATTTAAAACATAATGGATCAGAAAAGTAACATGTTAGGTATTTTCATTACATTTTATGGCTCATTTTTGCACATGACCAAGTTTATGCCACTGATAGTGACGCATCCACGGGTGGAGCACTGCTGTTGATACACATATACTGCATTTTCCCACGTTTATCATTAATTGTCTAGAATTTGTGTGGCTATGACTCATATGGTAAAACAGCCTGTCCAGTAATCAGAAAACTGGCAATTCAATCCTCAGCTGTCCATATGCTGAGGAGTCTTTGAGCCAGACACTGAGCCTCGAGTTAAACCCCGATGACAGGTGAGCACCGTGGATGGCAGCCAATGGCGTAATGAGAGGTAAAAATTGTAATTCACTTTGTAAACTGCTAAGGTCAAAAGGTTAAGCCTGCCTTTTAATCTGTTACGTTGTATGGGTGTGTGTGTGTGCAAAACTCACCCGGATTTTCTCGAGTTCTCCTCGCGTAGCTGTCTGTTGTTTCTCCAGTCGTTCGCTCAGCTGGGAGCAGATCTACAGGGAACAGATACACAGTTTGGGTCGTTCACCTGCTGTGCTGCTACGAGTTACACTTGAGCAACAATTCAGTCAGATGAAAACACTGCAGCCACTACCAGTGCTTTAGCTGGGTGTTGTTAATTGGACATCGTAGCCTACAGGAACAGTAGAGAGCAATGACAGTGCTTCAAGACAACAGCACTGGAGCTAAGGAGCCGTACCCCAAACTAAAACAACCCCCCTCCAACAAACTTTACACTTGACACAATGCAGGCAGACAAGTACTGTTCTCCTGGCAACCACCAAACCCAGGCTCGTCCATCAGATTGCCTGACAGAGATTCCTCATTCCAGAGAACATGTCTCCACTGCTATAGAGTCCAGTAGTGGAGTGCTTTACACCACTGCGTCCAACCCTTTGCATTGCACTTGGTGATACTGTATCAGGCAGCTTCTCGGCCATGGAAACCCATTCCACAAGGCTCTCTACGCACTGTTCTTGAGCTAATCTGAAGGTCACATGAAGTTTGGAAAGTTGGCAACCTTTGTTCACTCTGCACCTCAGCATCCGCTGACTCCGCTCTGTGATTTTACGTGGCCTCCACTTCATGGCTGTTCTCTGTGTTATATACATCCCCTCACCTTTTTAAGATCAATATATACATTTTCACTACATGTATCATGCATCTACTGTACCTTTCAGTCCCATCACATTCTCCTTCATTGGAAGCTATCTGTCTTTAATATATCCAGCTCCATACCTTCCCTCTTTTTTCAGCTTTCAGCTGTACTCTTGATGTTTTACTTTCCCTGTATCCTTTTTAAATCATGCAGCATCTGCTTCTTTTTTTCTTTTTTTTTTTAACTCAAGCTGCTCAGCCTCAAGCTACTCTGTCTTCAATCCTCATGTTGGAAGCAGACATTTTACTCTCCTTCAGTTTTTTTATAATTAGAAGGAGGACTCCAACAGGGATATGGTGAGAGGGACAATATGTTCTGATGGGATTTCAAGCCTGTGAAAGATGGGGTACTTGTCAATCTTAGGGCAAGAAATCATTATCGCTCTGCCATCTGCAAGCAAGCTGTAAATGATTATTTTGCTCATTTAAATTCAGGATGACCAGGGTACTCATTTTCTCCATCCTTGTTATGAGTCTTTTCTGCACCACCCTGTCATAGTAATAATGGATTTTGCACTTGTCTCTGAAGGCTAAAGACCCAGAGGGCATTTTTTTAAAATGTTTTTATATTCAATTTATCCCCACAAAACAATCTCAGTCTTATTTATTTTAAATATTTTCACTTAATAATTTATTCGACCCCCGCAGCAGCTTTACAGCCTGAGGCAATTTTTGCTTTCTTTCTATTGAATAATGCAGGTAAACAGTACGTATACTTACAATGCAGGAAGTGCAAGAACATGCAGCTTTAATCACCTCATCATATTTTAACTAGAAGCAGATAATTGTGATGATACGGCCAATTAAAAAAAAATATGTTGGAGATCATTTATTTTGGGCTATATCGAGAATTAAAACAGGCTAAAACCTTGAAAAGTAAATAAGAACAGATTTATTTATTTATTATTATTGATTTTATCCAGCTGAAATTGACCAAAACACCATATTTTGAGACACGCAATTAGAAATAGAAATAAAAATACTGAAGTAATGTTAACAGACTCTAAGACACAAAAGCACTGGCACATGTTGCATAGCCTGGCCAGCATCCAGCTAGCTTGCAACTATCTACATAAGCTCCAGTCCGAGCATGGGGATTACAATGCACCACTTGACACTGTTTTTAGCTTCACCATTAACAGACGCGTCTTTGTCCTCATGGGCTAGAGGGGCAATTAGCACGCAATGCTTTTTGGCTATATTTGCACGCACACACGCTCACACACACACACACACACACACACACACACACACAAACCCCTCGGCATCCACAGCAAACTGCTACGTGAAAAATAATTTGAGTTATCTGGTTTGTAAACAACGCGGGCTATTTTGGGGGATTCCTCAACTTGTCAATCCCAGTGGATTGAATGGTGCCATCCTCCCTCTGCTCTCCCCTCCACAGACTTTATTCATTTTCTCCCTCCCATCAATCACCCCCTTCCTTCCTGTCACACTTCAGTCTGCTCAGCACAGCTCGCAGCCGCATGCCAGCAACCCATAATACACACAAAAACCATCAAGTCCCATCTCCACTCCTCTATGACACCTTTGGTAACCAGTTTTCAGATCAATGCCAGTCGGCTGCTAATATTTTTAGTCTCAGGTGAAGCTGAGGTCTGTTCCTAAATTAGTCTTCCTTCTATTTCTGTTTTCCTCCACAGAGAGGAATAGGAGTTGGAGGGTTGCATAATGTCCCAGCGCTGATGGTAATAGCACTTGATCTGGGTGAGTTTATATTTAAGCACGAAGTGACAGGATGAGATCCGAAGAGGAATTCAGACAGACGGAACTTAAAATATGCTTGCAGACTAAGCCATCAAAGGCTCCGGGTTCAGTTGAGGAACATTTCTGCTTCAGAAACTAGATAAATTAAGGAAAACAGAGCGCTCTTAAAAAGTATATTATTTTTAAATATTTATGAGTGGTCCTGCCACGGTAATAGCTCGATCAAAGCTTAGATATAAATAGACGGGCCAAAAAAGGAAAGCTAAGTGGTGAAAAGGTCTGACTTTCAAGGCATTCAGAACTCAGGATAAGGCACCTGAAATGCACATCAATTCTCACAAAAAAAGCTCAAACAAACAACCTATAAGCCAAATTTGATCAAATGTCCTGTGGTCATTATGGGACTTCTGATGCTACTTGAAAAGAGTCAAAAGCAGAATCCTGTCAATAATGACAGCCAAGTATATGAAGAGTCAACAGGAAAGCAGAGTAGCTTTAATGTGCACTGTGCTTCGAGGTATAAATGAACGAAAACGTGACAAACATTCAAGCACTGGCTCTAAGTTATGTGAAGACTGCCAACTGCTGGCAGCTAATGCTCTCTGAATTTTATCCCATCCTTATGAATTATTCTTTCTGGGTCACTGTGAGTCTTCATTGGATTTCAGCCCACGACCATTTAACCCTTCAATGCTTTAGTCAGCTTTCTAACACATTTCCAGTCCTTACTAGTGATCTTTTCAGATGATAGAACTATAGATAACAAGAAGCATGTTTTAGACCTGATCAGCAGTTGGTGAGACCACCTCTGCTGTGTTGTGTGTAAAGGGGCCAACTTGCATTCTTGAGAGACGGCAAACGTAAACCAACAGCACATTGAACCGTAAAGGAGATGCACTCCTGTCCTGTCAGCTAAGAACAGGAAACTGAGGCTATAATTTGCACAGGTTCACCAAAACTGACCACTAAATCGGGAAAACGTTGCCTGGTCTGATGAATCTCAATTTCTGCTGCAACATTTGGATGGTAGGTTTAAAATCTGTAAACAACATGAAAGCATAGCTCCATCCTGCCTTGTATTAACAGTTCAGGCTGGCAGTGGTGAAGTAATGTCGTGGGTGATATTTTCTTGGCATGCTTTGGGCCCTTTAGTACCAACTGAGCATAATTTAAACCCCACAGTCTACCAGAGTATTGCTACTGACCATGTCCACCCCTTCAGAACCACAGTGAGCGAATTTCTTAATGGTTACTTCGAGCCGGATAACACTCCGTGCCACCAAATACAAATCATCTCTAACTGGCTTCTTGAACATAGCAGTGGGTTCACTGCACTGAGTCACCTTTGAGATGTGGTGGAACAGGACATTCAAATCATGGATGTGCAACTGACAAATCTGCAGCCGCTGTGCGATGCGATCAAGTTAAATCTTGGAGGAACGTGTCAAGAGACCTTGATTAAATGCCTAAAAAATTAAGGCAGTTCTGAAGGCAAAACAGGGTCCAAGCCTGTACTAGCAACACAGACCTTAAAAAATGGCTGATACATTTATATACACATTTACCTAAATATATCAAATAAAACAAAGAAGTATACAAATAAAAATTATATTTTTGCATCCCCTCCCTAGTGCGTTATGTTTATGCTCCTGTCTGTGATGGTGGGAAGTAAAGATGTGGTTTTGAAGCCGGAGTTAAAACTGTGTCAGGGGTGTTTCACTTTACACTTTTGCTTCCCTAAAATAAACTATCCTATGCATGAAAGTGAAAGTTATCAGTACTGTTATTAGAAATGTTAATGTAAATATATCTTATCTTGTTGCACACAGCAAACTCACCAGTAAAAGTTTCAGGAGTATAGTACATACCTGCTTATATTCTCCAATAATGGACCCGTTCTTCTTAATTTCTGATTCAGACTTATCGAGCTCTCGCCTGCACATCTCTTTCAGCTGTAGAAAAAACACACGCACACACATATATAGACACAGTTAGGCTGTTACATGGCAGAAACCAAGGACAGAAGCAGGGCCCCAGAGACTGTGTGACTGCCATGAAACATGGAAAGGTATTGACAGACGTGAAGCTCATGGCCTCTATGCAACCTCTACTCAGGCACATGAATCACTCAGAGTTACACCCTCAAACTCATCAGCACAGCAGACGTTTGGAGGACTAAACACACATGGGAACAGAGGAACAGCAGATCTGTCCTCTCCATCAAAGAAAATCTTCACTGAACTTGAGAAAGTGAACAGATTAACATTCAATCAGATTTATTTTCTACCTTGTTCTACTATTACTAAATAGTAATTGTGCTGAAAATAAAAGATTTATAGTAGAAAACATAAGAAATTCCTGGGACATTTGTTTCTACTTCTATCCTACTCTATTTTGAATTTGTGTGAAAAAGAACCACAAAAAGAAATGCAAATATTGTTCAAGTGAGTCTCTATTTCAAATTTGATTACGGGTAACTGCAAACCAACACTCGTGGCCTATTAAGGAAGCCAAGATACCAATGCTACAGCTTCAAAACAGCTACAGCTAGCTTTTGTGTTTGGCTAATGCTAAAGCTAAAATATCAATGCTTTGTGAGGTAGCTGTAAAGAAGATGCATGACTTTTGCACAATCAAAGTAGTCGTAAGAGTTACGTTTTTTACCCAGGGTTTGCTGTAACATAATGGATTACGTTTTAATAGTAGTAATTCTGTAATTCAACGACTTATTTTTAAATGTAATGTCACCTAACACTGTACATGGATATTTTTATTTCCTGTGAAAAAAGGTTTTCATGCAGTCGTGGAGAATCCAAGTAGACCCCATGACTTAGCAGCTTGTAAAACCACCTTCAGCAGCAATAACTTGAAGTAATAATTTTCTATATGACTTCATGAGTCTCTCACATTATTGTGGAGGAGTTTTAGCAAACTCTTCTTTAAAAAAAAACAGTTCATTGAGATTTGTTTGCAGGCAGCTCTCTTAAAATCAAGCCACAACATCCCAGTCAGGCTGAGGTCTGGACTCTGACTGGGCCATTGCAACACCTTGATTCTTTTAATTTTCAGCCATTCTGTTGTAGAGTTGCTGCTGTGCTTAGGATCATTGTACAGCTGCGTGACCCACTTTCAGCCATTTTACAATACTTTGGTATACAGAGGAGCTCATGGTTGACTGAGTGACTGCAAAGCACCCAGGCCCCGTGGTTGCAAAACAACCGCATGAAGTCAGGTGGGAGACTTCATCTTCTGCACACTCTAAGATTGGGTACCAAGCCCCAAGAACAAATGGCTTGTTGAATGCCAGAGCAGCTGACCTGAAAGATGAGATCATGGATAAGCTGGAAACCTGCACAGCCATGAGGAGCAGGACCCTCCATGGAAAAAAGCTAGAGGCTAAAATCAAGGCAGCACAGGGGAAAGTTAGCTATCAGAGCTGCAGAAAGATGTGATGAAAAAATTGGTGCCTAAGAAGTAACTTAAGCTGTCCATACCTGAGGTCTTAGAGGCTGCCAAGCAAAGACTTACAGCTTTGGCATGAAGAGGTATACCAGAGACATAAAAGCCAGGAGAATAAACCAAATGTTCTTCACTGGATGATCTCTCAGTGGCAGGGGAACAATATGAGAACAGCACCCCCAACAAGGCTGGAGATGGAGCAATACCGGAAGAGCATATGGGAGACGGATACGACATGCAACATCAATGCTCTGCAGCTAGTGGATTTAACAGCAGACCACAGTGGCCTCTCTGAACAAACTCCAACCATCACAGTGGCAGACATCCAGGAAAGACTCTCACGTATGAAGAGTTGGACAGCACAAGGCCCCGACTTGATACATACCTACTGGCTAAGGAAGTTGACTACACTCTGTGAGTGTGTGGCAGCGTAAATGAATCAGCTGTTAATGTCTAAGACACACCCAGAATGGCCGACTGAAGGTCAGACAGTCCTGATCCCCAAGGATCCCGAGGTCCCATCCAACTGCCAAGAAACCTGCCTCAGCACAACAGGGAAACTCCTGTCAGGCATCATGGCAGCTAAGATGAGCAAGTATGTGGATCAATACACAAGCGGGGCCCAGAAAGGAATTGAAAGTACAACACCAGAGGAGCAAAATACAAGCTATTAGTAGATACAGCTGGCATGCCTGGAGTGAACAATCCACATTAATAGGATCTGCAGCAATGACATCAGAATGCCATTCGTGCCTGCAGAGAGTAAGGCATGTCCTGAGGAGTCAAATGAATGCGAAGAAAAAGATCCCAGCAATGGACACCATGCCTTGCCAGTTGTCAGATAACCTGCTGGGATAATAAGCTGGTCACAGGAGGAGAGCCACTGCCATCAAGACAAGAAAGTTCCTTACCAAGCATGGAGGGTTTCTTCCCAAATCCAGCACCCTGAGATTGTACGGTAAATGGAAGGAAGGAGGCCGAGGACTAGTGAGTGTTAGAACCACTATCCTAGATGAAACATCAGGAAGATGGCCACATATAATCATGTGCTTAGTGAATATTTCAGACTGCAGAAACTGAGAAAGAAGAGGAGGAAGAACGGGAACCATCATGGAAGGACAGGCCTATTCATGGCATGTACCACCGACAGATAGAAGAAGTGGCTGATATCGAAAAATCCCTGGAGAAAGCTGTGCTGCAAGACAGCACAGAAGTACTAAGCACAACAGCACCGGAACAAGCTCTAAGCACAAGGTTGATCGAGGCAGGGGGTCTACCACACAAGGCAACCCCTGCATGCTCTGCAGAGGTGTCCCTGAGACAATACACAATTAACACATAACACAAAAGCAGGGTGCGAGTTGCTAGCAGGCAGGGCATACATGGAACACCATAACCAAGTAGCTGGCATAAGATACAGTAACATCTGTGTTGAGTATTGCCTGAAGTCCTCAAGTTAAAAAGGGATATGTCCCCACCGGTGATCGAGAATGCTCAAGCTAAGATACTGCACAAGACCCTCAAGCTTGGTCTGATGTTCTGTGCACAAACTATTGTGCTGTGCCACAATAACAAACACTTTTTTGGGGGGGAAATTTTTAAGTCCGAGTACAATAATCACAATCAAGATATTTCTCTAACTGGAAATATGTAGAGACAAAATAGCGCTTTTAAAGACGGACAAGCTGCATGTAGAAATGTCAGCCAGCTTTTCTGTATGAAGAGCAAATATAGAGCCAGAAGGACATGTACAAACAGATGCCTGTGTTTAACATTTCCCATGAGTCTGACGAGGATGCGTCAGGTGTGACAGGCCTTACTTCATCACATAATGGCTGTTTTGTAAAGATTTGAGGTCAGAAAAAAAAACTGGCCTCACACTCACTAGAGTACAAGCAGTACTTTTAGCTCAGGAACGTATAAATTGCAGTCTTGTTTAAAAGAACCCACACAGGCTGTCATATAACTTCATTGATTGAGGGTAAATCAGCTGATGCAGCTTTTTGTTGGAATTAAAAGCAGCACAGCCCTTGGCCTGCCCATAATATAAACTGCTCAGTCACAGCCCGTCACATTAATATTTGACCCAGTCTCCCCCCTTGGCCCCAGAAAATTCAAGTAGCAACTTTAAACGGAGACTTTCTGTTTCAACAGTGGTTTCCTGGTCTCTGTATGGAAAGCCATACATCTTAGCCTTCATGAACAGTTTTCCTTCTGGCTCAGTTTCACTCTGATTTATTATTATTATTATATTATATTATTATATTATTATTATAATCTCTAACCTGTGCAGACTCTTCCTCCAGTCGTCTCTTCTCGTCCTCTGACTCAATCAGTTTCTGTTTGGTCAGCAGCAGCTCTTTATTTAGGGCATCTGCTTTCTCCTCGGCCTGATACAGACATACACAGACACATTAAAGACAAAATAACACAGTGCTGAAGAAGTCAATGAAAGCCTGACATGGCCTACTTTCTTCTTAGTTTTCGCTCTGGCAACGCTCATTGTTTCCAAGGAAATTAAAAAAATTATTAGTTTCTGTTAAAAAAAATGCGACCACTGTGCTTCATTTGATTTCAGCGCTTGCAAAATTGCCTTAACATATTGCTTTCTGTTAGATGTGACCAATGACAGTTTAATAACCACCCCACCCATTCACACACAAATATGCTTTCTCTTTGGCTTACATTGTCGAGGTCTTTGCGCAGGGCTATCTTGCTGCTAACCAGTTCATGTGCCAAGTCATCATTCTCCTGCTCCAGTCGCATGTTGGCCTCTTGCAAACGCCGATTCTCCCGCTAGGTGAGCAAAAGAGAAAAAGATCAGGCTTTAGTAAAAAAAAAAATATATAAATCACAAAGTACAACACAAGTGTTGAAAGGAGAAAGAGCGTAACAGCAAAACAGACTGGACTCTGAACATGGAGAAGTGAAGATCCATGAAACAGGAAGGAAAGCGAAAAGATAGCTGAGCAAGGAAACGGAGTCAAGTATGATTGTGCAAACATCTCTTACTGATTCAGTAGTTTCCAGAGCAATGCAACACCACACATGTGCAACTGAGAGTATGAAGGTTCACTGCGCTCAGGAGAAAATGCAACTGCAAAGCAATGTTTAATTTAATGTTTAACAAGACATAACCTGTGTGTATATCATTTACAGGAATCTACAGCTGTACTGGGAAAAAAAGTTGGAACACTCAGGATTTAGGACAATTTATCCCCTTTCACCTGTTTCTTAGTAACCTTTTTTCTACCGTTGTGTTTGATGTCCTTTATACAGTATATAGATCCTGCCTTATCCGACCAAATCATATGGACAATACAAAAATAAGTTAAGATCTGCATCAGCGTAACTCATGTTGTGTCTTTTGAAAAACTTTGATCTGAACAGAAAACATTTTTTATTTCTACAACTGAAAGTTTTTGTATAAAACACAACATAATTCCTTTAGAAGACCACCACAAACACATTTAAATACTAATTCTAAGCTATAAAAGCATGGAACAATGATTCAAAGCATGAAATATGAGGTGTTGGAGCTCATACTCAGACATTGAAAACATGACTCAGATATTACTGTACAATGATCAATGTGAAAATATATAAACGTGCTAAAAATTAAAAGGAAAAAATGATACCAGACTCATTTCCTTCTGACTATAATAAACACAATCTCTGTCTTTATGTGTGTGTGTTTGTTTGGCCACTCATTCCTCCTACACGATCAGGGTTTGAGCAACCAAACGTGACACACAGGCACATCTTGGGCCCCCGAAGGTCCTCATTTATATCGAGCACATTCCTCAACAATAACATCTCATTTATATCTGTAAAAGTTGAATTATACATGCCTAGCAATGAGCTAAAATGCCCCATTTTTAGCATGTAAACAGCATCAATGATCACTTTTTTTTTTTTACTTTTCTAAATGTGATTAAGTATATCAGTTTGCCAACAGCAGAAACAGGCCGAAGCAGCACGGGCGTGTATAGATACTTTCAGCTGCTCCCTTATTTCCCACGGGGTTGCCACAGCAGATGGATAATCATATTTGATCTGGCACAGAGTTCACTCCTGATGTAACCATCCCAGGCAAATATGTTAACCACTACACCACAGAGCCAAAGCATGGGTGACGTACTGGTGCAGCGACTACACAGAGCCAAAAGTAAAGTATTTGTCAGTGCAGAAAGATCTAAACATTTTGGGGAAAGATGAGAGAGACATGTGACACAAAGCTAATAACTTTTATTTTTGGACAAAAAGACTCTAAGAGGAAGTCCACGAGAACAACAGTTTACTGTGAACCGTGCAGTTTTTTTTTTAATTAATGCACTGTTTCCCTTCTCCCTTTTTTCTGGAGAAGGGAAGATGTGAAAGAAAAATACAGTTTTTCTTTTTCTTTTAAATGTGCTGTATGGGTGAAAACTACGATCCAACCTTTAGAAGATGTTGTGTTGCAAGAAGAAAGGGGGGGGTTACCTCATATCTCTCAATGGGGGCCTCCTGTTGCTCCTGCTGCTCCCGTATGGTGTGGTACTCCTTTTCATATTTCTTCAGTTTCTTCTGGCTGATCTGTTGAGCAGCAAGATCACAAAAGCAAATGAAGAAGGGAAATATAACTAGCTCACTAAGCTTTGGCTGATGGATTAATTATTATTATTACTGCCAATTCAATGCACATTGATTCAGTGGTAGACTATCCGTTAATTTTGACTCAGTCCGGCACACACTGAGCATGACAGAGAACTGCACCTCCAACCACCACTTCCTCAATCTAAGATGGACCTGGGCATTGTGTGGTCCTTGGGCCGCATCCCAAGGACCACACAAGGAGGAGCTGCCAGCAACGCGCTTGATCAAAGGGACTATGACAGGGAGAGATTTGTTCATGAAGGTAACTGCATACTTGGATGCTTCAAATTGGACAAACTGGCAGGCATTACAACTGATGGCTATCCAAATCTGACAAGGACTAATGTCAGACTTTTGAAGTGGATGCAATCACAGACTGTTTATTGCTCATTTCGAGGAGTGTGAAACTGAATTTGGTGACTTAGGCTACCACAAAGCTGCCAACTGGCTTAGCCTGGTCAAAGTGCTGAGAGAACACCTTCAAAACCTTTGTGAAAAGAAAGTCAAGGTCATTCCAGAGCTCTCACATAAACATGGAAGTCAGATCATGAGTTTGCTGTTGAAGTGACGAACTCCAGATTAGGTAACTAAACTACAGGATAAATAACAAGAGAACTTTGTCTTTGAAATTTTGCAAAAACATGAACATTTTGTTCATAATTGTTTTGGGGAATGTAAATTAACATAGTGATAACCTGTTGGTAATTTTTACTATTTCATATTTTCATTGCCTAACTGTAACATCTACTCTTACCAGCAACAGTTTATAAAGAGATAAAATTAACATTGAAGAGAACTGAGTTCAGCCCATTGGTCCAGACCTCCACAACAGTTCCAGTTTCTCACGGGTGGGCAATTAATTTTCCCAGTTAATTGCCCTCCCCTGATTTAAGACAACCGGCCTGTGGATTTTCAGTGTGCCTCATTAAGATGTGCACGCGTTCTATGCATTTCCATGTTGTAATCTCAACATTTATCGCCTAATGATGTTGGAAGAACTCTGGTAGCGTGACCTTCATGCTGTTCTGATTTAAGCATTCAGTATGTGCAATTCCCTTAGTATGTTGGGTTGCATATTGTGGCCCACAGAAAGAAAACAGAAAAAAGGGAGCAAAGTACAGGAGGTCATTCGGGGCAGCGGTTCTCTAATGAATCTCGTCTTTTATTTATTTATTTATTTTATCTTTTCTCTCACAGCTTTGACAGACAGTTGGTTCTCTAGAAGCTCCTAATTAGAAAGCCAATTAGGAACACGGAGAATCCATGAAACTCCCAAGTTCAGTTTTTTTTTAATAAAATATTTCTTGCTTTAAAAGACTTGGATCTATAAATTACAGCACAGCAGTACGAAAGCTAATATTATATGTAGCTGAACATACTTATGCATACATGCTCATCTGTACTAGGTGAAAAGCGGAGTAGGCAATAGGATGCTCACAGAAAAAAAAAATCACACCTTATGGTTTTCATTTAAATTCCTGGGGTCATTTGCATATATCAGCTATAGAAGTCAAAAGGTTGGCAGACAAGAAGAGGAAGTAGGTATAACAACTGCACGCTGAGACACCATGAATGACCTGGTTTGACCCTGAGATTATCTCCTGAATACATTTTAGGAACTGACAATAGATTTTAATGCTCGTCTCTTATTGACTTGAAAAATCTAAAAATGATGAAGACCTTTGGCTGCAGTTAAGAAATAGTTTAAAGCCTCCCAACTACTGGAACTCACACAGATACTGTAAAAAGAATGTAACAGAAATATTATTGTTGTTTTATATACAGTACATATTATTTTTGATATTTTAACAAAAAGCAAAAAATATTTGTGGTGCTTACACCACAGTGCTGTTGCTGCACTTTGAAAAAGATCACATGATGTCAGATCTGGGGTAAAATTGCTAATGTAGATGCAACCCATAACAATTTGAAGTCCAATCAGAAGCCAGTATCAGTCATTTCAGGTTAGTTACTGTTACAGTCAGTCATCCCCCCACAATGCAATCCAAGCTACAGATCACTTTGGCGTGACTCAGATTTAATTTCCAGTAAAATCAATAAAATAATCACTGGCATCATTCTGCAAAATGATTTCTTGGAATTATTTTCTCTTGCCAAATAAAATGCTTGGTACAGAGAATCCCTAAAGGAAAA
>VOQJ01047589.1:3553-15287 GCA_015052665.1 Apistogramma diplotaenia | reverse complement strand
TTATTTTTCAAAACAACTTTCTATTACGGTTTTTTTTTAATAATTTAAGGATTTACTTAAAAAAAAAAAAAAAAAGGAACTCTAGTAGATTAAACACTTTATTCCTCCTCAAGTGTTTTTCCTTCTCCAAAGATTTTCAGATACTTTTTGTCCTTTTTCTCCTGCACACCCTCCACCTATCACACCTGTCCTTGACCAATTTAAAACACCATGAAGAGCCACGTTTTTATTTTTTATTTTCATAGCTTTACTCTTGACTCATTCTATGTATTTGCCAGCTGAGGCTTGTGCAGAGAGGACGCCTGTGTAACCTTCAAACGGAACAGAAACAGCAGAGGCGCGATCAACACCTCGCTCCATCTCTTTACAGCGCATTTTAGCAGCATTTTACAGCAATCACATCAGGCCTTTCTTACACGTTCGAATGCCAATTTGGCAAAATCTTTTGCACTACACATGACATGTTGTACCAATTCTCATTTCCCCATGACCATATCCATAACCCTGCCCCGCACATCCCTTTTCAGCAGAACCAAAAAAAGCCTTTTTGGTGTTCCTGACCCCAAAGCCACTGCCGCTGCGCTGTAAACAGAAGGAGCAGAGGCGTTTGAGGCCCTTCCTGAAGGCAGAGTTGGAGAGGCTATAAATGAGGCAGTTACAGAAGCTGTTACTGATAGCCAGCCATGTGGTAAGGAATGATGCTGCAGGGTGGTGGTAGATCCCTCCACTCTCCAACAGAAAGTAGAGGATGTAGGGCAACCAGAGGATATAAAACACACTGGTAATGCGAAACAACACCATAGCATAGCGCTTGTCTGGGTATGCTGATGTGGACTGCTGATAATGTGGTTGGGACAAGTGTGGCAAATGTCCTTGTTCTATAGTACTCTCGTCCTTAACCACAGATCCAACTGCGATTCCTGGGCCCTGCAGCTGTTGAGGTCGATAACGTGCGTGGCGCTCGCTGATCTCCCGGGTGTGCTGTCGACAGATTTTGAAGATGTTGGCGTAGGTGAAGCAGACAGTCAGGGCAGCTGGAGCGTAGAGCAGTGCAACGATAAAGGCTGTAAAAGCCGGACGCGTCTTCCACTCGACCGCACACCACTCCACAACATCGCCGTGATAACCGGGTTTCCCCCATCCGAGAAAAGATGGGAGAAACACCAGAGCAGAGTAAAGCCATATCAGCACAATACAGCACCGCACTCGCCAAGGCGTCACTAGGGACGCATAAGTCAGAGGCCGCGTGATGGCAATGTAGCGGTCTACACTCACACATGCTAAAGAAGCCATTGAAACTGACTTTAAAACTGACACCATGTACCCGAACACCTGGCAGGTGAGTTTGGGATCGAAGCTCTGAAGATGATGGAGTAGAGACAGGGAGGGGAAAAGGCAGCTGACTCCCACCAGCAGATCAGCATATGCCATAGTCTGGATGAAAGCGCTGGTGGTGTGCTGGCTAAGCAAAGGGGCACAGTGAAATACAAAGATCACCACCAGGTTACCAGAAATAATGAGAACAGTCAGGAGAAGTATGATGGAAACTTCAAGGAGGCAGGTGGTGAACATTTGGGAATAACCTATCTCAAGTAAGCAGAAGGGAGCAGACGCATTTGGAGAGTCAGCAGAACTCTGGTTCAGTGGATCCAGCGAGAAATTCATCATCTTGGGCGGGAATATATGTCCGAGGGGCTCTTCAAGGATGCACTAAATCCTAGAAGCTGCTATTTTGCCCGGTAGCTGGGTAGATCTCAAAGAAGCTGTGTGGTTTCAGTTCAAATGCAGCGCTCCATGCTGCACTTCCACGACGAGACTGCTGGCGTTCACCATTTCAAATAAACAATTTAATGATCATCAAAAAGGTGAGGAGGTCCCCCAGAACTGTCCTCGGAGCAGGCTGTTGAGGTCTTTAAATGACATACGCAAAATATGGATACTCCTTTTCTTTTTCTCTTTCGGTTCAGCAAAATTCCCAGCTGAAGGCACAGTGAAGAGCAAAGAGACAAGGATTTCGACTTTTAAGGAATTCCAGTCCGAGTTATGATTGAAATGCCTCCACTCCCTATAAAGTCTGAGATGTCATCAACATCTGCTGCTGCTGCAGAAATCCCAGACTGACTCTCTCTCCTTTCTGTCTATAGTCCAGAGAGTCACAGACACAGCTCCCACTGAGGAGACATTACTGTTTAATGCGCCGCATACATAATTTACATGAAAGATTGAGCATCATTTTATTCAGTCCATTAACTTGCTTATCTTTTTTCCCCCTCTTTCTTATCCTCCAGCTCGGATTCCTCGGATTCTCTTCTTGTTCTTGCCTCAGTTTGTGTCTAGTCCTTCGCAGAAAGATCACAGCAGAACGCCGTGAGCAGAGAGGCTGAAGGAGGTGTGTGAGGTGACTGATATTCAAAACATACACACACCCACTTCAGCTGCTATTTCTATAAGGAAGAGCATCACCTTTGTCTGTAGTGGAAAAGCAGGCAGGCATACCGATGCTGGGAGAACCCCCAGTGTTCATTTATCCTCCTTTGCCGTCCCTTTCTCACACTCCTCGCTCTCTCTGCCCCTCTCTGCAGAAACAGTGGCACTGAAGCACCACCCCCTTCCCAGTGGTCCCAGCCAATGATCAACAGCGAAGACACGAGGCTGCCTCCTTCCCCCCTCTCCTCCCAATTTTTTTGTGCCAGTGTTTCTCATAATCACCCCAAGACTTAAACATGATGTTTCACACTGCTAAAATTAGAAACATTCACTGTAACACAGAACTTGTGAATTTGACTTGTAAAATCTCTCATTCCCCAAAAACTCTGGCTCTATGAATCTGACCGGTCTCCTTCTACAGAAAAGTGGACAGCGTTTCCAAGTAAAGTACTGCTGTAAGCTTACAGGAAATGCTTCTATTATTATTCTAACAGCAATACAAACAGAAAAGAACAGCCAGTACCCTATAGTTTAAAAAGCTGTACCTCAACCAGCTATCTTCAAGCTTATGTTTATTTATCTGTATTATATTTGATAATATAAATGCACAACCTGGATAATTACATTCTTTCCTTACTGTGTTATTATTATAATTATTTTCCGATTCATTAACGCAGCAAGTAATTACATAATCATCAACTGGGTATGATATCTAGGTGCAAAATGCAAGAGTACAAGTAATTCTATAGTAGAAGTTCATATGAGGGGGAAAACAAATGGAGTAATGCTAAAACACACATTCACAAAGGCTAATTTGATTGTGGAATGCGGGAAAAAGAACGTGGAACGCACCACATCGTACCAGAAATTTCTGCTATATACAAAGTCATGAGTTTTAATCACTTACTCGAACATAAGATTACTAAAATGTTCACTTCCACGGTTAAACTTTTGGGAACTCCGTAACAAGCCCAAATCAGCTTCAGCTGTGATACAGATGTAATTCCTGCCTTTACAGCTGAGAAAACGTGTCCTAACCGTCAAGAGAAGAAAAGATTTCCATATGGCAAACTAGCAACAAGTCATATGAGGTTTTAGAAGAATTTTCAAGTTTCCAAGACACAACTGGCACCATGATATTGATGTTTAAAACTCGTGGCATAGCAGTAAAGTGAGTAAAGCATCAGTACTGGCTTTAACAAATAAGGACTGCAATGATCCCAAATGCGCTCCCAAGTCAACCAAAGCTCAGAATAGTTTCTGGAAAGCCTTTTAATGACCACCAAAGTTATTAGATTAGACTGCCGTTAGAAGCAGTGGCAGCAGAGAAACAAACAACATAAGTTGGAAATTTTTGCAAATGAGGGAGAGGGCTCACAAGAAACTCCTGATAACCCCTCCTGAAGCCATAAAGGTCACAGGTCAAAACTATTTGTTCTAAAATACTGACTTTCATAACTCAATAATTTTGCTCATGATGCTTTTTTCAAAAAATGCATTAGCAGAAAGCTTAAAATTATGTTCTGAAATGTGATTTTTGATTAGAAAACTGGAACAGAATGACTCCTTAACAATGTTATTTCAGATTTAACGTTTAATGGTTTAAAAAAAATCCACCAAAAACAAAAATGGGATTATTAGCACATTAAAACTAAAAATCTAGCCTTTGGTTTAACAGTGATGTTCATTTGCACAAAAGGCATGTACACTAAAAACTGAGAATGACAGCATAATATAAAAAATGGTCATAGTGTTCATATTTCTCAATGTTTGCACCTTGAGTGAAACTTGAGTGAATTTGTGTATCTCCTGATTCTGTACACACGAGCAGTGAGTTCTTTTAAACCACATAATATGAGGATTAAACTGAATTACTCAATATAGTGCACTAAATTTAGCAGCTTCATTAGGTAGTAATTACTGTCATGTCTAGCCCGCCATTGTCAACATCCTATTCCTAATGGCTTTCTGAAGACTGCAGAGTTTGCCTCGTGGAGGGCGATTTAGTGTAGCGTGATGGAGACCCAAACATACCCACACAGTCACACAGACGCACACCAGCCTGCACCTTTCTCCCCCGCAATCCAGACACACTCCCATGCTTTCACGCACCTCTTCTGCTCACCACACGAGGAGCTAAAAATAGACGACAGTACGACTAAGGGGCTGGAAGGAGGAGTGGAAGGAGGAGGAAAAGATGAGGATGGCAGGCAAAAGAAAACACGGAGCTTAATAAAGATGAGAGGAGGAAGAGGTGGAGGAGAAAGATATGCAAAACAGCAAGAAGCTAAAAGCTGTAAATATGACTACGATATAGTGTCCCAGGCTGTGTAAGCTAAGCACGTCTCAGTCCTGTCAGTTGTCCATGATGATGCTTCCCTGCATCATCATCAATCTGCTCCTTAAATTAAACACACTGTGATATCATGTAATTCCTGTCATCATCGTTTCAACAGGTGTTTGTGGGGGTGTGGTAAGTGAATTATACTGTGGATAATTAAAATGAACCATATTCATATTAAATCTAAAACCCAGTGCAGTCTGTCCAGAACAACACATCATCGACACAAGGAACCAAACATCCATTCTTCCCCCCAAAAAATGTAGTGGATCTGATCTTTTAGCCTCCTCTGACAGGTTTACTAGCCTCAGGCTGTTCACTTGGCTCCAAGTCTAGAAGTTTATGTAGCAAAGTTTCCCTTGTGACACCCGTTCAGAGCCGTCCCTCATCTCCTTTCTCGTGTCTGCTATTGCAGCCTGAAGTCTCCCCAGGTTGGAGAAAAACAAAGGCTTCATGGCCTGAATCACTGCCAGGATGATGCCCACTTCTCCACTTTCATCCACTCCGGGGCTCCATTCAACTTCCTCCATGTAGTTGTTAGCTCATTAAGCTACATTGTTAGCACTCTTAGGTGTGACTGCTTTGCCAATTTTTCCTTGATTATCTTACCGAGAGGAATTCTGAACCAGGCAAAATCCACTATTGCTATAGGCAGCATTATGTAATTGTGCAATTAACACCAAATGCTGCTAGTGACCAAGGCAAAATTTTATATTTCTTTAAAAGAAACAAGACCATGTCTCCAAAATGCCAGCTTGTCTTCTGACTTGGTTTAGCCAGATGTCCAGGCCAAGATTTTCATTTTTGACCATCAGTCATTGTTCAGGAATGCAGATAAATTAAAATAAATAAAAGCTTAAATCTAATTCCGGTGGTTTCAAGATTCCATTTCAGCAGATGCCCAGCCTCATTACCTCTCTACAGAGACCGTTTACCGACATTCAGCCAAAGCTTGCTCCAGTACGACTGGTCAACTGCACCAGGGATACAAACCAACTAAAAAAGGAAATCAAAAAGTTTCTGGTGCCAAACATTGTGAGTCCTGGTGCAAATCCATATGCAGAACCTATTCAGAGAGCTTATCAAACTTCTATTTGAATATAACATTTAATCTTATTAATAAAGGATATAATAACCCCCCACATCAACTCTATCAACTCTTTCCCCCATAAGGACAACACTTGACAACAACTCTTAATAGGCGTCCAAGGGGGAAAGCGTTAACTGATAAAAGCACAAGAGCGGTGCATCTACACATTAGACACAAACACTGCAGAAACAAAAATAGATTCCACAAAAACTGAAAAAGCACTGAACTGGAAAAACACTTTAATCAGACGTTCTGAACCTTCTGGGATTTGCTGTGTAAGTATTTCAGTTTCTGCCAACAAGAAGTCTGAACACCATAAACCTGTGGGACAGAGAGGTATACAGTCACACAGAAAAAAAGAAAGACGTAGATTTGCTAGGGTGACAAGACAGCAGGACAGGAAAGAGAAAAAAGGCACGGCGACAGCCTGACAAATCACAAATGAGGATCCAGGCAAGAGAGACGCAGGGGAGACACATGACTCGACATGAGCACAAACAGGTCTGGGTGGAAGCCAGAGAGTGTCAGAGTGAGATGTACACAAATACAAATGATTATAAAGACACATAAACAAAGAGGCAGGCAGACAGGTCATTATGTGGGTCAAGCAGAGACATTCAGGCAGACAGGTAGTTAGAAGTGCTTGTTTGGTTCTCCACAGGAGGCTGCTGCATCAGGTCTGAGGATCACTTTGAATCTACGCTGCGCACATAATTGTGTGTCTAAGTGTATGAGTGCTTGAGATTCACATCATGAAGGTGCCGTCATGTCGATATGAACCAAAAATCTGTGAGGAATATTTTTAAATATATGAAATAAAGAATTTTGTGAAGACAAACAGGGTCCAACGTATATAGTATAATTCAGCACAATTATTTCCAGCCATGATGTTCTTTTACCACTTGCTACCGACTACTTACAACCTGTTTACTCACCTGATCTACTTATGTTACATACCAATTTATCACTGCAATGTACTCTAAAATAAACACCCTTGTAATCTTCTATCTTTCATTGTGATCTTATGCCCAAATTACTGTCATCAAGATAAATCCATCCATCCTTTCTTCCACTTATCGTTTTCAGGGTCACGGAGGGAGGTGTGTGCCGTAGCCTGTCCCAGCTGCCACAGAGCGAGAGGCAGAGTGCACTCTAGACAGGCAACAGCCTGTCAACAGGGCTAACACTGGGAGACTGCCAACCAATTCATTCTCACATTCACACCTGTGGCCACTTTAGAATCACCAATTAACACACCACCACCAACTGTGGGAGGAACCAAAGTGCCCAGAGAGAACCCATGCAGACATGGGTAGAACTCCACTCAGAAAGGCCCGTGGCTGGGATTCGGACCCAGGAGCTTCTTGCAATTCAATTGCATGCAAAAAGATTATTTCAGTTTTTACCATAAAACTTTAGCTTTCTGTCTAAAATGAAAAATACAAAAAAAAAAAAATGTTGTGCTATGATGTGGTGGAACGGTTTCAACCCTTCAGTTTAATAAGAGCTCGCTGTCTGCCAACATACGTCACGATGTCTTTCATAACATCCTCCTGATTAAAATCATCTGGCAGTGAACCTGAGTGCTGCTAAACCCAATTATTCATTAACCAGACTTAGTTAACTCTGTCAGTGATTGGCCTCTACTCGCTATAATTTATGGAGCTAATGCAAAATATAATGACTTTATTGTAGCACTATGAAGTGCTAACTAAGCCTCATATGGGGGAATTCATTGGACCTCATTACAGAAGTTACAGGGTAAATTTTAAGACTGCTTTCCTCAATACCCTGCTTTCAGATAAGGCGGAAGAACACCAAGTTCAGACGAGGTTAGGGAACAAAAGAGGGAACCAGCGAGGACATAAAGTGAAGACACTGCAACAAAGCATAAAGAGATACACAAAAACTGTATCCCAAAAGAAAATTAGGAGCTGGCGCATGACTGTGGGATGTATAATTATAAATCATGAAGACAGAATGAATGAACCTCAGGAGTACATGCGATGATAACAGCAACATGAATGTGATTCCTAGTTTTTATCCCATTACACATTTCTATAAGTGCATAATTTGTGAGATATTCTATAAAAAAAATAATGTGTTTTCTCTTTAAAGTATTTATAATCTGTTTCTTAAGAGCTTTAAGAAGCCTAAATAAAATGTATCTCCTCTGCCAGAGTCAGATATGGCTGCACATGTTCCCATCACGTTTCATCGGACAACCCTGGAATGCTGTGCTGCATGTGTAATAAATTCCAATACAATATCCAGCCCAACAGCTATCAATATGTTGGCGCAGGGAACGGTTGTTGAGATTCCAATCGTGCCATTCATGAGAACATGAATACAGCATGCACCGGACATTTACCTAGCCGGAGTAAAAGTACAGAGAATACTTAGAGGCAGTAGGAGGGATGCCAAAGGGTGACAAAAAGTAAAGTCAGAGGGGAAAAGGGGGGGGGGGTGTCAAGGCCAACATCTTGTCACCATCTGGGACACAATTCACTGTTCGTGAGTTGTTGCCTTCACATAACAGCAGCCGACAGAGCTGAGATTAAAGATATATATAAACTAAGGCACTGTTCTCAGTGCACAATGAGGCTAACCATGTACTGATAAAGCCACTAAGAAATGCCACCCCCTGCCAGCCCCCCTTACTACTCCTGGGGTGCATCTACTTTCCATTATTGCTGCGTTGCATTTAGCTCGGAAGTCCTAGCTAGGAGTGAAATCACTTCTGAGTTGAGCGTGCTCCAGTAGCCAACAGGATTTGTTTCCTCCTTGGCAAAGCAGAGCCATTTGAACATCACTAGTGCTTCAAAACATCGCTGCATCGTTCACACATGGAGCCAGCTCAGCGCACTGCGTATGGATTTTTTTTTACCCAGTCACAAATACACAACAGTGGTAGCACAGATTACAAGTTGTGCAGTTTCATTAGCGTTGATGTTACTCATTGCTAAGTCAGGGTTGGTGGAGTCGCACCGACTTTCCAAGTTAGAACTCTGAAGGAACCAGTTCAGGTGATTTGGGCATCTGACATCTCCTGGGCTCTTCTTGGGTGAGGTGTTCTGGGCATGTCCTACTGGGAGGCGGCGACTGCGAGTTTCAAATGTCTTTAAACCACAATACAGCGCAAAAGCCTGGGCCGCCCTTTATTTCTTTATATATATATTTTGCTATTTAGCAGTCCAGTGTAGCGCAACATTTTCAGGGGTATTTGTTGTTAGTTTGTTTGTTAAGCCACTTAAAAAATGAGGGTTAAATTACCTCCAAACCTTCTGCACACACTCACGCAGACAGACTATACATGCACACTGTGACAACCTGACACAATAACAGAGGCAACAAAAAGCCCAAGATGCTACTGTACTATTACACAAATAAAAGTGACTCAGACGAAACAGTCTATGTAGCTTAAAGTAAATTTCTTCCCTATACAGGCTCCAAACGTCATTATGCTCTTCTGCTCGATGGTTTCCTTGAGTTCTGAAAACAACACAGCTAATCTCTTAACATATGAATCCCTTTTAAAAATGTTTTATATGCAGTTTCAGACTGTAGATATCCTTCTCCGTTAGTGAAAGTCTCCAACAGGGACATTAACAAATGAGAAATGTGTTCTCGACAAAAGACAGAGAGAGATAGGTGTGTACACACACACACACACACAACACAACACAAAGCGTTATCGTCTTGTTTGATCTACAGGGCGAGGGTGGTTATCATCACAAGTTTGAAGCACATGAGAGAGAAACTTATGACACTGGTGGCCTCTGGGGTGTACTTTCAAACTCCTAAAATTTAACCAGGACTAAAGCAAAAGAGGAAAACAGTAACACACTGTCTGCAGGCACAAATCAAAAACCAAATAAATCAACTAAATGTTTCCATTAAAAAGCTCGAGATATAATATTTCGGGTCACATTATGAAATCTTAACCGAAAGGACAAAACTTGTACAGGTAAAAAAGTCTATTTGACTAACTGTCGAAGACATTCTCAGAGGGGACACTCACTGATGAGTGACAGCTTTTCTAATTCTACTATAGCACCTGAATTACAGGTGTTTTCTAATCATCGGGTCTGTGTGGGGTCTTACCTTTGTAATGAGAGTGCGGTACTCTTCTACCAAGTGGTCATTGTTATGGCAGCCTGCCAGGAGCTGCCAAACCTCGCCACGGAGTGCTTCAGGAATGCCGCTCCGCACCAAAGCTGGCAGCTGTCTGGGACGCACTGATAAGTTCATATGCCTACCGTGGAGGGAAAAAAATAAAAGTATTAGTATTAGTGTTTTATGTCATCCCTTAAAGTGTGGAAACCCCTCATCATATTTAGCCAACTACCTGCCTGTAGCATCCCCAAAACAAAGGAAAGTGTTCCATCATCATCTCTATTCATGGCTAGTTGGGTCAAAAATGAGTTATATAATGAAGGCAGAAAAGAGGATTACTGATTGGCTGATTTAATGTCAGAATTCTGAATTAAACATGTTGGATTGATACCACTGACTGGCCCCCACGCTCGCCTGCCCTGAATCAAATAGAACGCTTGTGGGACATTATGTTTAGGTCCATCTGATGCTGCCAGGGTGCACCTCAGACTGTCCAGGAGCTCCATGGTGCCCTGGTCCTGATGTGGGAGGAGATCCCCAGGACACCATCTGTCGCCTCACTGGGAGCCCCGACGTTGTCAGGCATGCATACAAGCATGTGGGGCCATACAACACGACGCAGCCGTAACACAAACTACTGAGTAATACTTTGAGTGTTGCAAAGAAATATCAGCAAAATGGATCAGTTTCACTTGGAATTTCAGGGTCTTTGAACTGTAGGTTGATAACTTTAATTTCCATCAAATGATGTGGCATCCATTCATTCCTTACATTAACATTTAGTATAGAAATCAACATGATTTCCCCAATTAACATCTGATGTGTTTTCAAAGTGTTTCGTTAATCTTTTTGAGCTGTGAATGAGCTACTTTTGTTTGGCATATTCATAACACTTTACATCTATTAAATTATTTTTTAATGGTTCCCTTTTTTATTTTATCCCCATCTTATATCATAGTGAGAAAACAGACAAGAGGAAACAATAATCCAACAGAAAAACAGCAAGTACAAGAAGCAATAAGCAATTTTAATGTTTTCGTTCCTTCTTTATTTTCACATTTAATCTGCATGTATCTTGCCGGCAGATTTAAATGAACTCGTGGATCTGCACGTCCACTTGAGTTGGAAAAAAGGAGACGGCAAACTTGGAGGCCCAGCTGTACCTAGGCACTAACCGTCGCCTGGACTGAAGCTGACAGAAAATCCCAGAATCCCTGATGATTCTCTCACTTTCCTGCTTTCTTAATTCATCCCCTCTCTGTTTCTCTGGGTTTGTTTTGTTTATTTGTCCTAGGCGTCAGGTTATGCAATACGTGGCATTTCTACTGAGACTAAGAAGGGAAACTGTGTACATGTGTGTGCATGCATGTGAGAGTGCATGTGATGTAAGTAATGCCAGGCCTGGTCCTCGGGGCATAAGATTGTAAAGGGCTTTCTGTGATTTGCCTCTTTGTGCTCTGTTCCACAATGCGACACACACACACCGAACACACAAAGAAAGCCTAGTGTTATGACTTGTTAGTCTTATGATTCCTCTCTTTATTTAGGCAGGCAAACACACAAACACAAAAAAATCTTATCGCTTTAATGATCATGTCAAAAGTTGATAATTCTCAAACTGGCATCATAAATCCCGAATCTGGTAAGTAACGATTTAGAATATTAACTAATCATTAACTAAAAAGTAGAAATACTAAGTATATAATATAACAATTTAAAGTACAAAACACTAAAAAACAAGAACAGAAAGAAAGAGAGCG
>VOQJ01047588.1:0-12591 GCA_015052665.1 Apistogramma diplotaenia | reverse complement strand
TGCGTGTGTGCGCGAGTCGAGGTGCGCGTGTGTGTGCGCGAGTCGAGTTGATGTGTGTGTGCCGTTGGATGGTTATGTAAAACTGAGCAGCTGAAAATGTGTGTCTCAGTATCGAGATTCTTTTCCCTTGACTGACTTGTGTCCCTGATCAACAACTGCAATGTCACCACACACACACACACACACACACACACACACACACACACACACACACAGCTATGTGATCCGATTCACCTCTGTTCATATACTGCAAAGTCAGACTGTGAGAACTTGTGTTTGGAAGGAATGTTTTTGGAAAAGCTCCTGTCCTGAGACAACTTCACAGGGAAACGGCAGACGGTGAAGTGAGGACGGGATGTAAGATGGCAAGTTGTGAAAAAACAAAGAAAAAATGAGGAAATGAAAGCTGAAGAAAAAAGTATGGAATGAGAGATCAGAAAGAAATAATAAAGGCTGGATTAGAAGTAGATAAGGACGGAAACGGCGCTTTAAGAGATGCAAGGGAGGACAAGAAGAATGTAAGAAAAAGTGGAAACATTTGAGAAGATGATTCGTGATAAGCACAGACAGTAAATATAACAAGGGAGTCGGGGGCAGGGAAGGGACAAATGAGACAGGTATGTGGAGGAAAGGTGAGCACGGGAAGGCAGAGGAGCACAGAAATATGGATGCAGGGAAGGAAGGGTGGAAAGAAACTACAGGAGGAGGTAAAACAAGCTGAAGAGGAGGAGAGAAGGATGTGAGGACGCAATTAAATGAAGACGGAGCAAAGAGTGGAAGATGGGAAGAAAGTGAGGGATAATTAAATGGAAAGATGGAGCCAGGGAAGGATGCTAAGCTAACCAAGGATGACAGACAGCATCCATTCAGTTCAGGTGTCTCCGTCATGCTCGCCTCCTCGTGGGGTCACCCCTGTGATTATAATACTGTACACACACACACACACACACACACACACTCTGACATTTCCAGCGAGCTGGCGAAGAGCGTGGAGACGCTAAGTAGCTGTGAATGAGGGAAGGACTGGGCGGTGAGAGGGGGTTAATCAGCAGCTCATTTATTAATACTGAAGATAATTAGGTAAGTGTGAAGACAAGTGCAGTTATTAAAACTGTGTGAAATATCCAGAGCAGGCGTGCGAGTGTTTAACTTTGGATAATGTCGGGAACGTCAGGTCGGGATAATGTTGCTCGCCGTCACGTGGAGCACATCAGGACGCCTTAGAATCACTGTGGGAAATACTCACTGTGGGTTTCAGCAGTGGGTGGATGGGTGGGTGGGTGGACGGACATCTGACTAACTCATTTAAACTGAAGTAGCAGATTCCTGTCAGCGTGCCCTTGAGCAAGACCATCAACTCCTGTGAATTCAAGTGTTACTCGAGTTTCACCGCGGCAACAACAAACAAATAAGTAAAGCTTTAATACGTAATTACTCGGCGCAGTAAAATCCTTCCCTCCAGTCGTCTGTTGAAGAACTCATTTACATGTGTGTTGCACTGGGCAATCAGCCAGCGCTCGCACTCAGGCTGACTGACACTGAAAGAGGGTGTAGCATACAGTGGATTTAACCTGTGACCCGTTTCCTGCCTGAGCCGTCCAGACTCCTTAAGCTCAAAGCAATCCTGCCATCCAAAGCTGGATGTCTGCCTGCACCTGAGAAACGAACCCAGGAGTCAGAGCTTCCTCAGAGCTCAGAGATTTACATAAGGAAATCTGCCAAATGTCGCTCAGGATTTCTTCACCCTGAAGCTACGGATACTGTTAAAGAGTGAGCAATGTGTCAGTGGCAGGTTACTATAGAAATACTTCAAGTCACCTTGAAGTGCCGGTGACACCATCATTGCTTTTCTTGCTGTTGAAATGCATCTAACAGATGAAAAAGACGTCTGGCAGAGGAGCGCGAGTATAAAGCCCGGAGCTAAAGGACTCGGAGCTTCACAGGTTCATCCCGGATAAAAAAGGGACTCTGCAGCAGCATCAGCAGCGACGATCAGCTCAACCTTTACGGCTGCACAACATATCCCAATGAGGTCATCTGCAGACGCTTTTTACAATCACAGTTCAGGTTCCAGATTTTACTTTGAAGGCAAACAGTTTCTGTTTCCTATGAGGAAACACTTGGCGACAGTGGGAAGGAAAAACTCCCTTTTAACAGGAAGAAAGCTCCAGCAGAACCCGGCTCAGGGAGGGGGGGGGTCATCTGCTGTGGGGGGAGAGACAGGACAGAACACCAACTCCGACCTTTGAACAAAACAAAACAAAAAAAAGCCTTTAAGTGCAAAAGAGGAAAAAACACAGGAACACGGATTCTGCTAATGAACCCTGTGAGGTCCAGATGCTGCAACGGCCAATTTACGTGAAGCGAAAAGACAAATGAACTCAGCGAGAACATTAATGTAGAGCACGAAGATAAAACCGGCAGTAATGTTCAGCAGCAGAGGATGTAATGAGGGCTGGACGCAGGGTTGCCGTGGGAAACAGTGAAGGCAGGTCACGCTGTAAAGCTTTTATGTTCCTGCAGCAGTGAGAAACTCAAGGTACAAACCTCTGCCTTTAATGCATTTCACACACAGGGCAGTTTCCCTCCTCTGTAAACCATCTGTACTGAGCTAATTCACTATATTCTTTATTCTGCGGTCCTCATAGGAAGATACAATATTGCACAGTTACATACTAAAACTCATGGTTAATTATTCCGCTGGAAGCACTACCAGGGTTGTGGGTTGGACTCCCACACATTCTGACTGAGTGCCGTCCTCTGAATCAACACATCCACCAAAAGGCGAGAAAATCCAGATTCATCTAATAGCACAGATTTCCCGGGTCAACGACGCCGGTGACCTATCAGTGAACAGCAAGAGCTCTTAACCCCCCCTTGACCCCACTTGACCCCATGAGAGGGATTCAGCTAATCCTCTTGAAAGAGCGTGTGTGTGTGTGTGTGTGTTTTACCACGTAAATCCTGTCCTGTTTGCTTCAGTCTCAATATTTTTGATGAACATCACAACATTAATTTGTTAGTGGGGAAGGTTGCTCCCCCAAAGCTGAATGTGCATCTGAAAACGCAGAGAAATGACATTATGTTGTTACAGGAGGAGACCAGAACACTGCAGATGTGTGAGCGTTAATGATGGATTTTCCCTCGGACCTGTACTGCTACGGCTTTCCACTGGTTTAGGAATGTTTATGGGAATATCTGACCATTCTTCCAGAAGTGCATCTGTGAGGTCAGACACTGATGTTGGAGAGAAGGCCTGGCTCACAGTCTCAGCTCCAATTCCTCCCAAAGGTGTTCAGTCAGGCTGAGGTCGGGACTCTGTGCAGGCCAGTCAAGTTCGTCCTCACCAAACTGGCTCATCGTGTCTTTATGGAGCTGCTCTGTGCTCTGGTGTGCAGTCATGTTGGAACCGGAAGGGACCATCCCCAAACTGTTCCCACAGAGTTGGGAGCATCAAATTGTCCCAAATAGAACTAAGGGGCCCCACACTATAACCCCCCACCAACAAACTTTACACTTGGCACAATGCAGTCAGATAAGTACCGTTCCCCTGGCAACCACCAAACCCAGATTCATCCATCAGATTGCCAGATGGATTAGCATGATTCATCCCTTTAGAGAACACGTCTCCACTGCTCGAGAGTCCAGCGGTGGCGTGCTTTCCACCACTGCATGCTTGGTGATGTAAGGGAAACTCACACCAGTGGATTGTCACGGGGTCGACAGCTCCTTCAAGCTGAGAAACAACTGGAAGATCAGAAACATGAACCGGTATGACGGAAATAAAACAATCGGACTCGCTGGCACATTGTTCTGTAGCACAGCAACTTCCAAACAAACTCCGAGCAGCTCAAAAGATGATTTGTGTTCGCTCAAAGAATCTGCAGTTTTTCTTACGTGCTCTATAATCATCTACATCAGAGCCAAAACTACTCTCAAAGAAGAGGGGAAAGGAGCAGTTTTCCACATGCGAGAAAAACTGCAAATACAAGAAAAGTTGGCTTCAGAAGAAAGAGGCAGTCAGGCGTCTAATTTAAAGTCATTCTGGGAAACGCAGAAAAGCAGCGGCCTCAATCAAACAAGAGGCTCAGTAACACATTTTTCAGGCTTTTCAAAAGAGCTTGTTGTAGGTATCAAACACCACAGGAACTGCATTCATCCATTACTATTACTTTACATTTGCATCCACCTGATTCGAACCCTCCACCCCTGCTCACCAAGGTGGGATGTATGCAAATCGCTTCCAGCCAAAGGCTGCATTTTCAGATGCTGAGGATCTTTTCAGGGAAAAGTCCGGACCGGTTTCAGAAAGCAGAGCATTTCTGGTAAACAGCGAGGACAAAAGCTGGCGATGAGCCAGCGAACGAGGAGCGGCGATTAGAGAATCAGCCCTAATTGTCCAATTGGATCAAGAACTAACAAACCATATTATGTTGGTTAAAGACCTCAACAGCTCCAGTTAAACTCGGTGAGAAGAGGCGCTGAGTGAAAAGAACAATCAGGGTTTGTTTGCATTTATTTAAGCCGGGTTTGTGATGATGTCATTCAATCAGCGAAGAAGCAACAGATTGAATGGTGCCTTCTCACTGACGGCCAGCAGGGGGACTCTCATTGCTTTGGAGGTCTGAATTTATAGCTGCAATTTTTCATTTAATAGAACACGATGTTCATTTGGTTCTACTTTTGAGTAAATTAGCAAGTAAGTCAGTACATTTTCACAATAAGAATTTTCAGCAAAAAGCCTTTTTAAAAAGAAAAGTTTTTATCTACTTTATGAAAGAATCCAGAGAGTCAACGAAGCGTAGCTGCAGTGGAAGACTTTTCCACAGCCTTGGTGACTGAAAGGCTCTGCCCCCCCCCCCCCACCCCCACCCCCCCGTGTCTGTAGTTTTTTAAACTGCATTGCATCCTAGTGACAGACAAAATGAACCCAGGTCTTCAAAACAGCACATCGCAAACCAGCAGTGGCTGCATCCACCGTTAAGACGTCACATCTAGAGCTGCTCTTCCCACTTTATTAATTTCAACTTCAACCTGCAGCCGGAGTCTCCGGTTCAGTTCCCACGGCGCCCGGCCGCGTCCATCAGCAGCCACTGAGCCTCTTTCCTCTCAGCCGAAGTTATTTTGGACTGCAGCATCAGACCGAAGCCTAAAATATAAATGAACTTCAACCTCACAGCGTTTCCGAGTCGTCATCCCTCCTGAATACTTCATTGAAGGTAAAACAACCCCGCCAAGGACACGTGTCCCTGTCAAGTTTGACACCAACAGCATGAATTATCCAAACCCAGCGGGGACGTCGTTACCGAGAGATCGCTCGTTTTTCTGCCTCCGGCTTTGTTCCAAGTTGTTCTACAGGATCGTAGTTACAGAGTGAAGACGGACGGACGCTGCAATCTGAAACACGTGTCAGCACACACGGGGTCGGCATCCCATCACCAAACATCCAAATAAAGAACATCTCAGGCACCTGTGCTGCAGGTAAGCATAATTCACAGTGTCTGCACCAAGCTGGAGCTCTCTGGGCACAGCAGCTATTTGCAGTGGTCAGGGTCCGAGAGGGACGGAGCAGCGTGGCATCTGTCAGAAATGATGGCATGAAAGACTAAAAGATTGTTCATTGTGCTGCTGATCTGTCTGCAGTGTCACAGAGGGGGTCTAAAGGCATTCAAACGCTCCCTCATATAAACAGGATTTGCAAAGTTAAACTATTCAATATCTCCGTCAAGGCTGAGGATTTCCTCCAAGGACCGGAGCTGCAGGAGCTGCAGGAGCTGCAGGAGCTGCAGGAGCTGCAGGAGCTGCAGTCATACATATTTACTGCAATATTAAACATCTCCTACCTAAAAAGATTATGCAGGCAGAAGATGCTTTTTTTATGTTTCCAGTGTTTTATGCTCTGACTGACAGAAGCTGTGTGAAACGGAGAGGAAAGTGTCAGTGTGTCAGTGGGGTGGACTAAAAGGCCCCCTGCAGCAGCGAGTGTATTTACCGAGTCAGAGGTCGCAGAGGTCAGAGGGAGGGTCAGGTCTCCGGGGTCAAAGTCTACATTTACCCTCCTAAAAAAAAAACAAAGAGCTGAACTTTGAAACAAGAGGAGGTGAGGACGGGGTCAACACACACACACACACACACACACACACACACACTACATAAATGAGGGATAAACACACGTAAAGAGAAATAAACAAATCACAACCGCACAGAAGACCTCAAAACTCGATCCATTGAACACGACAAAAAAAAAGACGATTAAAGATGAAGAAATGATGATGATGAAGAAATGATGATGATGACCTGCGGCAGTGATGTTTCTTCACTCACTGAACCATGTTTAACACAGTGGGTGCAACAGGGCACCTATATCAGGCATCCGGGGTCATGAGAAGCAGCAGAGTGGTTGTTACCATGGCGACTAAATAAACAACAGCTGCGCGCACACACACACACACACACACACACACACTTACAGTTTACTTGCTGGTCTCAGGGGATTTTACACATGTACCAAATCCCCATCAATACCCGTGTTTTATCAAAGTTTTGAGGGGATTTTCTGCGTAAAAATTCCCAGGAAATTCCATGATGTTTTACAGAAAAATCAGCTGGAAATCTGCTTTTGTCCCCTCAAACATTAATGGCAGAACATGAGGCAGGTCTGCAGAAATGTTTGTGTTTCCTGCTCATTATTCTGCTTTATATTAAAAGGCAAGTGCACTTAATTGTCTTCTTTCCCCTCTCGTTATCCTTTAGATGAGTCGGGAATTCGGCCACATGGCTGCTGTTTAAACATCCATAAAATTAAAAGAACTTTCCGCCGATATTCCGAGATCCTCTCTGCCACTTTCTAGCCTGAGAAATGAGTTTCAGGCTTTAATAAAACGAGATTAAATAACTCAGAACTAATTAAGCTTTGAGCTCACTTTCATGTTTTGATCTCAGTTATTACATCAGCTGACGATGATCATCTGGACACTGGAGTCAACATCCTGCGCTGACCCTACACGTGTCACACGGGACTCGAGGCAGGCTGGTGGCCCCGTGTGGGAGTGGGTGCTGGCACCGCCACACAAAACAGGTTGCAAAGAGGTTGTTGGACCAAAAACATCCCTGCAGTCGCTTTTGTTAGCGAGCGGGCTGCACGACGCTCAGCACTGACTCTCCGAGCTGCAGTGAAACATGAAGGTTCACCTTTGAAGGAAAAACTGTCCCTCGGTGCTGCAACAACACCCTTCGGTTTCGCCACCACTCGACGGGAACGTCTGGGAGCGACTGCAGACAATTTGACCTCGTTGCAACCAATTTCACGCTGCCAGCTGCCAGCAACCGTTAGCAACAGATTCTTTCTTTCCTGGTGGCCGAGGGAGGCGACCAGTCTCCAGGCCTGCGTGATGGAGGCAGTGTGCACACAGTGGACCGTTTTTGGAGATTCATGAAAAAATACCGTAAAAAACTGTAAAGCTGCAGGATTTACTTTCCATGTCTCCGGGTCACTAATGTAATCCACTGCTGCTCTGACCCACAGTCGAGCTCACAGGGAGGAACTGATACTTAGGAGCTTTGGTTCCTTTATTTTGAAAAGGGCACCTGTACCGGTTAGGTACCTGAGGTGAAAAGAGGGCCCTGGAGTTTCCACACAGTGCAGCCAGACCCACAAACACACTGAACCCGGATCAGAATTATAGCAATTAAAGCACAAAGCTGCAGGGAGGCAGCTACGAGCCGGGTGTGTGAGTCTGTCCTGGTGCTGCATTGTTCAGGAACACACACACACACACACACACACACAGTAGAATAACCCAATAGCCTGTTTCACACGGTTTCACCCCTGAACAAACACATTAAATATGAATCAATATTCAGAGGAACACAAAGACTGTCCCAGTTACATTAATGACACCAACTGTGGGAGAATGTGTGTGTGTGTGTGTGTGTTCATGGTGACCTTCAGGCACAGCTGAGGGTCTGACTGCCAGCGTTGCTGTTCATATGACAGGAATGCTATCGACAGCAGTGTGTGTGTGTGTGTGTGTGTGTGTACAGTCTTTGTGAGGACCAAGTTTGTGACTTAGACACAGACTGTATATAAAAGATGGCCCCTGCCACCACCTACTAGCTTCTGGGCTTCATATCCTGGAGCCTCAGACTGATGTTTTGGCCGCCAACATGTGTTTTTAGAGTGAAAAGTAACCATATTAGAGGAGAGTGGAAACTAAGTGACAGACGAGACTCTCGCTCACCTAAACCGAAGTCTCCTTGGAGGGGCTGCAGCTCACAGCAGACCAAACTGGTCAGCACTGGTCACCGACACTGATGCTAATCAATGCATCGGCCAATGTGAGACTTCCAGCCTCTTCTGGCCGTCAGACGAACTGCAGTTTGTGGCACTCGACCAGGTGGTTGCCGAGTTTTTAGACCGGGAATGTTTGCAGAAAGCTTTTACTTTGTGATGCTGTTTGAGGCTTAAGGGCAAAGCACTGACAATGAGACCTGTCAAAGGTGTGTGTGTGTGTGTGTGTGTGTGTGTGTGTGTGTGTGTGTGTGTACTCAGGTGTCTCTTTTAGCAGAATTAGCTGTAAAACAGTCATTCACAGTCTGAACAGTAGACGCCTGTTTGTGTCTCAGTGTATGAAGTTCAAAGACTGCGTGTGTGTGTGTGTGTGTGTGTGTGTCCAGTGACAGACAATAGCCACTGTGTGTGTGTGTGTCTATCTGTGGTTTGGTATGTTGATGAGGTAGTCATAGAGACACACACACACACACACACATGCTCTTTAAGTACAAAGAGAGCTGTATTTGCCACCAACTGTTGCTGGCCTTGTGATCTCATCTCATTCTCCGCCATTTAGCTAATTTATCCTCCGAAACACACGGACAGACCAAAGACGGCTGCTCCGTTTCTTCTCTTCTTTCTTCCTTTCCTTTGTCGGGGCTCTACTTAGGAGCCGAGTTCAGTTTCAAGGAAGTGAACAACTTTCCACATGCAAATAGGCATCAGTAGAGATTAGCATTCGCAGTCAGAGTCGAACTAACCGTTAAAGTCTTAAATCTCTTGCTCCTAAACCGGGTTTCAGCAGCTTGACTCAGTTTTCAGACCGTGAGCAGCACCTGTCCAGCCTCAACGGGTTTCTGCAGGGTGAACAGCAGAAGCAGATCACCGTGCTATTGCAGAGGCTTTGCTAGAGTCGGGTTTAAGTCTGCTGCAGGTTAATCCTGTGCGTTTCCCCTCTGGTGCTCCCTCCATCATCTTCCTCTGCTCTCAGTCTGATCACAGCCTTCAGGAGCCTCGAGAAAGTCGAGTCTGGTGTCACAAGTGTTTATTTTCAGTCCAAACGCTGATTTTCAGTCCTGTGCTGCTGAAAACAAACGAATACACGAGGAAAATCAAGGCTGAAAATGTCCATTGTTCATGCAATTTTTCCACCAATCAATTTCATCTGCCACAGAAGGTGAAGCGAGGTGTCCCTTCCATCCCGCGGCCTCACTACAGCCCGATGTATTCATCAGCACCCTGGCATTCAGCCTGAATAGGTGATGATAGAATTACACCGCTCAGAAGAAGACAATTACAGCACATCAGTGAGTGTGGAAGGCTGCCGAGCTCGGTCATTCAACACTCTTTCCCCGCTGCGAAAAGGTCGTCCATCTCGGCGCCTGAAATCGGACTCTCAAAAGGGCCACGGTGGGATGATGCGCGATAATTCAGAAATAAAAGACGAGTGCTGAAAATAGCCTCGGCAGAGAGCGGAGACGCAGAGGACGGAGAGCCGGTCTCCCATCATCAGGGGTGAGAAACACTTGTGAAGGAGCCGTGAAACAACATAAACCAACCAGATTCTATTTGACAGCTTCTTTAGAATTTACTGAACAAACATGCCAAGTAACAGTAATGTGATTCTGCACAGGTTAATATTTCTGAGGTGGTTTTGAAAGGCCGACTGGCAACCTGCAGCAACCCCTCTCCAACTGGTTGGGGAACACTCACTCCTCCATAGCGCCAAGCCGGGGAGGGGGGCAGCGGCTGGTCCCGAGTGGGACTGTGTAATGATCCGAGGTGCAGCAATTTGTAAAAGTTACAATGTTTCTTCTTTAAAAAGAGAAAAAAAAAGCTTTCATCCCCTGTTCCACTTTATGAGCTGTGCCCAGGCTCCCACACATCCCACAATCCCATGTGCAGTCAACACACACACACACACACACACGGATGCAGCAGATAGAATCCCGAGTGTTCCACTGCTTTTGAGTTCCAGCTAAACGTGATTTGCTGCTCGGGAACAGCAGAGCAGGACGACGAGCTCGTCGTGGAGACGATCGCTGAGCTGAAATATTCACCAATTTCTTCCTGAATCAAGTTCAAGACTAAATAATCTGCAACACACTGACATTTCATGACAAAGAGCCAAATAAAAGCAAGAACGGCCGCTTTGGAAACGTTCATTCAGCTTGTTGTACTCGGTGAACGGGACGTCCACAGTCCCTCTCTGAGATTTGATTGATGGATTTGTTTGCATACATGTTAACACATCAGCTGTTTTCTGAAGGACCGGTTGGACGTCTTCATGTAGCTGCAAGCTGCTGCTGCCACCGCTCCTGTGTCAGGCTTCATGAGCTGCAGTCAGAACAAACTATGACAGCAACTTTGTTACAACTACTAGATTTAGCAAAAGCCTTTGCTATTAACAATGATCATCATCGTGTTTATACGAGCTAATGGATTTGTGAGCCTTAAACTAACACAGCAGCCCGATAAGACCTGTGATTTGTGTCTCCTTTGTCCTCGTGTTCACCTTTGCAGAAACCTGCTGGCTGTTTCCACCAGCAGCTCTTTCCCTCCTCGGGCTGCAGGAGGAAGTGATCCAGGTGACACCTCCAGGCAAACCACAGCGTCTCTGTTCCTTTCACTGTCAAAACAAATGCTCTGCAGCCTCTGCGTGTATCCCAGCCTGCAGCAGGTTCCGGTTCGGGGGAACAGCTCCCCGTGGTGGGATCATCATCAGCTGCAGGCCGGAGGTCTGAGCCTCTCTGTGACGGCAGGTGAATGCGTGGAGGGAAGAACAGGACAGGAAGGGGCTGAATGCTTAGCAGCGACCAAGACCCCAAACAGCAGCAGGGGGATCATCCATCTATGGTGGTCCGGTACCTCTTCAGCCGTTAACCTGTGCAGTCTGCCTGCTGCATCCAACACACACACACACACACACACACACACACACACACACACACACACACACACACACACACACACACACACACACACACACCGCAGTGACCCTGTGAGGCAGGGTGGATTGTTCCACATCAATGAGAGAAGCGAGAACAGCACAAACAGGCAGCACGGTGGTACAGCGGTCGGCTCTGCTGCCTCACCAGCGGCCAGCTGGGGCCTTTCTGTGCGGGGGTCCCCCCGTGCACGTGCACGTGCACTCCAGCTTCACAGCCACGTGCACGGCTGAGGTTAAGTTGCCGTGTGTGTGTGAAAGTGAGCCGTGAGTCTCTGTGGAAGCCCTGCGATTGGCTGCTCCTACTGTGTGTATTGTCAACATATGGAATATATCATAAATATTTAAAATGTGTCACATTTGAACTTTGACCTCTCAAAGTCATTCAAGGTCAAACTTTCATAAAATGTCTTTTATCTTTAAAACTGCTTAAAAACCTGCTGCCTTCGTTTGTGCCGACAACAATGAGGAAGTGATACTAAACATGATCGTTTCCATCCAAATATCAGGCCCCACTTGACCTCTGACCTCACTGCTCACACTGAGACTGAGGTTTCCACAGATCATCTTGTTTCCACAGTCACAGAAATGAAAATTCTTGCATCTCATGACGGTCACACTGACTCTGCAGCCTGAAAGGAGAAACACGTCCCTGAAAACCCGAACAGCCCCCAGGGACTAAACAGCCACAGTGGCACCCCCATGTTCCCACTTATTGAGGTCAGAGGTCAGACACCCCCCCCCCCCCCAATAAAACTAAGCAAACAAACAAACCTAATTTCACAAACAAGGATGGCAGCTGGTAAAGAAATGAAATAAACTCTCAGAGCGATCAGATAACACACCACTGCGGGGCATCGTCACCATCATGTGTCTCTCATCCCGACATTAACTTACGCTTTATTAGTTTGTTTGTCCTGCCAACGTCGGCGGGGACACGGGGAGGCGGGGACACGCGGCCGGCTGTGAATCCGGCTGCAGGGCTGCGCAGCCATGTGACCTGCCTGCGAGCCTCCATCAGCAGGCGGCTGATTATGAAGCTTTTCTTTAAAAAGCAAACAGCGGGAACGAGTCAGTGGAAGCCTGACTGGTCTTCCTCTTCCACCTGCTGTTCCCAAAAATTCTGTTTGCCAGCAGCAGCCAATCAGAGGAAAGTCTACAGAAAGGCAGAGGAGCTTGTTTCAGACGGGAAGGCTCAGTATGAGACAAATGAGGATTATTTTGAAAAGCAAACCTACTGCAGCAGAGTTCAAGAGCAAACGCACAGTATTTGTACCTTAAATGAGTGTTAACGGCTTAAAGAAACAAACCAGTGGCTTCATCCTGCAGCCATGATGAAGCCACTTGGATTAAAACCCTCCGCCATCGCAGA
>VOQJ01047586.1:21505-34527 GCA_015052665.1 Apistogramma diplotaenia | reverse complement strand
GTGAGAGCGTGTGTGTGCGTGAGCATGTGTGTGTGTGTGAGCGTGTGTGTGTGTCTGAATGTGCATGCTTGGCTTCCTAGAGAAAATGAGGGCAGCGGTTTAAAAGGAGAGGAGTGCACCCAGAGTTCAAATGTGTGTATGTTTGTCTCTCTGTCACACACACACACACACACACACACACACACACACACACACACACACACACACACACACACACACACACACACAGATGGAGAGAATGCACAAAAAGGAGAGAGACAAAGACATCGAGCGACTTCAGGCGGGTAAGATCAACTGGAAAAAAGGCGTGTTTTTATGCCTTTGTGTGCACGTGTGTGTGTCTTTTCATGCCTGTGCGTGTCTGTGAGTGTGCGTGTGCATGTGTGTGCGTGTGTGCGTCATCCTGCAGAACTCTCCGGAAATCCTCTTACCTCTCGGAGCCTCGGCAGCGGCTGCAGTGGGAGTTCTTCCTCCTCCCTGCCTCCCCTCACTCTGCTGGCAGCGTTCCCAACCTCCCTCATCCTTCCTCCTCCTCCCCTCCTCCACCTCTTTTTCTTCTTCTCCCTGCTGGCCATCTGCCAGCTCCATCTCCACTTCATCTTCTTCTTCTCCTCCTCCTCCTCCTCCTCCCTCTTTCTCCTTCAGCTCCAGCTCAGAGAAGCGAAGCATGGCACGCTGAGGAAAACACAAGAGCACGAGAGTTTGTGTCGGTCGAGCCGGAGACGCGACAGAGTGTCGGCATGTTGCTTTGGCCCAGAGGCGATCGCAGCCTCTTGACCTTCATTACACATCTCAGCGTTATCATTTCCCCAGAAACCAGCCGGCGCTCCTGCAGGATCTGCTCATTAATTAGTCCACTTATTCTAACTGATTTAACCAACGGAGCTTATTCAATGTGGGAAAAAACAAAAGCCAAGTCCCCTTCACCCCTAAAGTAAATAAACAAACAAATACATGAATAAAATATCAAGTGAGAACAATAGAAATCTAAAATGAAGGATGAAATTTTGACATTGATCAAGTCAATTTATCCACAAAACATCAAATGCTGCAGTTCCTTTGATGGCCACTTGAGGCTCCATCCACTAGGTGCCACCGGGCTCAGCTCGACTCGGCTTTTAGGTGGGAGGACCTTTTTACTCAGCTGCGGTGCCAAGCAACCCGAGTCACGCTGAAAATGTGATGTCGGCATAGTTTGGCCAGGAAGTGACATCACTACATGAGTACTGAGAGTGACTCATTCACAAGAATCAAACCCGCAGCTTTTGAAACCAGGCAACAAGAGAAATGGCTGCAGATTAACCATCGCAGATGTTTTTGTGCTCGGTGGCTGACGACTGAATCATTTATATGTTTATATACACGAGGCTTTAGGACCCTGAAGCTCCATCCACACAGGAACAAATCGATTGGCCCAGACTCAAACTCAGCCAGCTTAAAGCTCAGGTGTGCTCAAAATCAGCCAGCTTAAAGCTCAGGTGTGCTCAAAATCAGCCAGCTTAAAGCTCAGGTGTGCTCAATATCAGCCAGCTTACAAGCAGTGAGTGCGTCCACGAGCTGGCCAATCAGAAGAAAGTGGCCTTTGATGAGTATGGAATAAATGTGGATTCTTTTGCACTGTGAATCATGCAAAGCTACTGTAGAATAAAATCCAGAGCTGATACAAAACACTGAACTCCTGCAGCAAACTCACAGATTGACTTAAATTTCAGAGTAACATCTGCATGCAGAAATATGAAGTAAATGATTTTCCACTTAAGGTTTTGCTGGGTTCATTTATTTGACATCACCTCACCTGCGAAACATTTTATTTATCCGACTCTTTTATTTTTCAGGTTACCCTCCAGCTCTCGGGAAGAAGAGCTTCTGCTTTTGAACGTGATCCCGTTCACGTCTGGTATTTGACCTTTTCCAGTCAATATTTGTGGGGTTGTTCCTTTAAAAAGAACCGGCGGTTCGGTCGACATCGCCTTCCCTCCTCGGCCTCTGACTCAGGACTTTCAGTGATCCTCGCAGACGGCGGCAGCTGTCAGCCAGAGGTGCTCACCTCTGCTTTTCCGTGGCAGCTGGAGTCTCGGGAAGCTTCAGGATTTCACCGCCTCAGAACACAAACACACCACAAAACCTAAACACTCAGAAGTCGCTCTGTGACCCCCCGACTCTGTTGCTTTGAAAGGTAAAAAATACTCCCTGCTGGCATTGCAACAGAGAGAAACGCGAAGCCGCTGCAAACAAACACGAACAGGTGCTGCTGGGAAGAAGTCCAGAAAAGGGCATCGGATTCGGGAGAATCTTTCTTTCCTCCACACAACCCACCGAAGGCAGCGCTCCTGTAGAATGACTTCATGCGCAATTAGCGACCCATCATTTATCAGCCTTCAGACTTCAGCTCGCACTTCAGTTCCTTTCAGCAGCACGTCAAACACCAGAACTTCCCTCAGTTCTGCTCTCGATCTGCCAGACTGGAGTTTTCACCTCCGTTTGTTTCAGACTTTCAGCGTTTGCACCTGAGCGTCTTTCAGCACTTCGATTCCCAACCAGGCTCCATTCATTCATTTCTGCTTAACAAGCTTAACAAAGCAGTGATTCACATCCTCGGGATGCAAAGCTGGATCATTCATTTGAACTATTGATTAACAGATGACATCAACATAATCTCACTGTAATGTTTTATGTGTATGTGTGTGTGTACGTCTCATTGGCACACACACACAGCAGCTATGTCTTTGTTTCATGTGTCACCAAAATTTGCATCTGCGACAGAGTTTTGTTCGACTTGCCGCTGAACGTGAACCGAAGAAGCCTGGCAGTGGGAACGAGTTACTTTATGAGCATTTAATTAATTACGTATTTAGCGTTTTAATGCATTTTGATCTCACAGGGTAACGCCTGTCAGCGACTGTGCTTCAGTTAACACTTTAACGCTATTAGTGTTTTCACTCCAGCTGAGCTCGATTCACATTCGTTTTCTGGTCATTTGCATATTTTCCAGGCTTTTCCAGGTCTTTCCTTCCTTAAACTGACTCTTCACTCCCACGGTCCTGATGACCGCCCCACTGCCTCTTCAGTAAAGTTAACTCTCTCTTTAGGGATCTGATTTCAGCTGAAACTCTGATGTTTCAGTTCTTTTTTCATGTTCTCCCCAAAGTAGCCTCTTCAGCTACGCTCAGCTCTCGTCCGCCACTTCAGCTTATTTCACGCCCAAATTTCCCTCCGACTTTTTCATGAGCTCTTTCACTCACCTGAACTCATTTTCCACAATTACGTGTCGGTTCGGTTCTCATTCATTTTGCTGCCACTCACGTTTATTGCAGCCGACTCTTTAACGGCCACTCCAGCGTTGTTTATGGTCTCGGAGATGTTCCACAGTTGTAGATGCTGCTTTGGCACCGACTGACCTCTCGCTTTGTTCTCACTGACTGATTCAGCACAGCCAGTTTAGGGTCTTTCTGCACTTGTTTTCTTTTTGTTTCATTCACACAGTATAAATATTATCTGTCAGCACGCTTAACTTATTTAAGTGCTTATTAATGCGCCCGCTTCACGTTCTTTCTGCATTTTTACTTGTTTCAATGCTAAATCTTAAAAATAATCATTTCAGTTTTTCTCAGAGCTGTTCAGCTCCGTCTCTGGGAGATCTGTTTCATATACATTCATTTTGTTTTGTTGTTTTTAAACATACCTTAAAAGTTTGAAGTGAAAGCAACAATCTGATTACATAAATATGTAGGAGTAGGTAATGAATGACGATTTGTAAACAAGCGGACATGAATAACTTGAATTCATTATATAATAATCTGCTGCGTTTCTATCAGCACCCGCTCAGTGCGAGTCGACTTGACTCTGTACAGTTTGTAAGCGTTTCCGTGAGTACCAGGTACTTTTTTAGTCCCCACTCAGCCAAGCGATCCGAGTCGATCTGAAAGTGTGATGTCGAAGCCACTGATTGGCCAGGGAGTAATGAGTCATGGGAGCGACTCGTTCACCAGAATCAACAGCACCATTTTTAAAAGCCCGACAGCAAGAAAGTGGAGGCACGCGAACCGCTGAGAGGCTCGGCTGAACGTCCAGACCGACGGTTTGCAGCCATATGAAAGACAGCATACAGGCTGCTAGCCAGCGGGTGATCAGCCGCCGTTGCACCGGGCTGAGGATTTCACTGGCTCAGTGGTTAGCGTTAGCATGCTAATGCTAATGCTAACACCTGCACGCACGCACCGTGCTGAATATTCTTTCTGGCTCGAAGCCTGGCATACGTGTTTTAATAGTTAATAATTACAACCTTTAAAACATTGCATCGGGGACTTATGCATGATGATGATAGTAAGCTGGCATTAGCTAACGTTAGCTTGCCTCTAGCTCATCCACTGTTGCGTTTGAGTTGCATACAAATGACATCAATAGGCTACTGCCTGCGTTGCTATGGCGACTCCACCCACACTCAGGTGGTACTAATGGAAACGTGGCATTACGCTAAGCAGCTCCTTCTCCTCACAATGCTGTCTTTAATGCATTTTGGGGTCAACTTGAAGTGAGGTCAGAGGTCAAATGTGATACAATATCTGGATGCAAACTATAACGTGATATTCAGAATCCTCATATACCAGCATCATTTCCTAAGTGTTGCCAATACAAACAAAGGCAAAAGATGAAAGACGTTTTATGAACGTTTGAGCTTATTTGACCTCGAAGAAGAGGCCAGAGGTCCAAAGCAACGTGGTATTTATAATTCCCATAAATCATTCCCTATATGTTGTCAATACAAACAGTGGCAGTACTGAGTTCATGTGGGATAAGGTCGTGGATGGTGGGGGTTGAAGCTGCCGCTCTCAGGATTCGGGCGCTTGTTGGTTCTGGAGCTCGTGGCTGCAGGTTCTGGTGTGGCTGTCGGCCCACGTCGTGGTGAAAAGAAAAACACTAACAACAGGAGCCTCTAGAGAATTTTAGAGCTCATCTTGGAAAAGCAAAAGCTGGGAGTTCAAATGTGACCTGATATTTTAAACTTTTATACGGCACTTTATGTTATATACACACCACACGTCTAAGAGTCAGAGCTTCTAAGTTATAAGCCTTTTTACAGGTCATTCGTTTGACCTTGAAGACCTCGGTACCAGAGTTTCATCGATTTTTTTATTCACAACTTTTCCAGCCGTCGTGTTTTCAGACTGAACGACACACACACACACACCCACGCACACGCACACATCTCATCACCCATGAGTGCTTTAACATCACCCACCTCTCCCTGTTTGCACTGGTACCTGTTTCTATTCAGTTCCTTTCAGGATTCAAATATCTGCCACTTCTGTTCTGTTACCTGAACCAGAATACCAGGACAAACCTGCACTCGTGTCCCTGAAACACATTTTGTCATCAGCTCAAAGAAACAGATGCTGCATGTTTGCAGCTTCCATCCCAGGATGCGTCCTCATTGGTTTTCCAGGCTAGTTGTACCCCTGCTAACCATCGGCGCCCGCCCTGATCCGCTGCCTGACATCCTGGTATTAGTCACTCACCTCACTCTGCCCTGACCACAAACCCATTTTAAAAATTAATGGCCCGTAAAACGATCTACAAATCCGTCCAACGCTGCTGCCCAGAGCTGAGAGCACCCAGGGGCGTAGGAGCAAAAATGTGAGTTAATTTGAGCATCAGCACCGCCCTCCTTCAGGAGTCACGATCGACTGGGCGAGCAGCTTTGCACAGGGAGCAAACAGCCGGACAGGAAACACCCGGAAAACATGAAGAAGCAGCGTAACCGTGAGCAACGGTTAAATGTAACATTGCTTCATTAGTTTATCTGGTGCCGTGGTTTCCATCTCTGCTGAGAACATGAAGCTCGTGTAGATTTCTGGACCTGCTGTTCAATGCTAAACTCAACTCATGTTCTACAAGTTCAAGGACATTAAATTCAGAATGCTGTCAGCTCTTTATATCAACCAAAGCCATGTGAGGTGCTGCTTTTCATTATTACACAGGTCCAACGCAGAGAAGAAATGGAAATGACATTTTACAATTCATTTTTGTGGCTATACAGCAACAACTCGACATAATCAGCTAAGCTAACCTGACGAGATTACCTGAACCACACACAACAATGCACAGAGAAAAACCCTGACCAAAAAAAACAAAAAAACAAGCCGAACAGCAATTTTAAAGATTTTTACGAGTTACAAAGATTTAAAAGATGCGAAAGGATCATGAACTAAACAGGCCACAATGAAGTGATCACAAAGAGACAGAAAATGACCCTAAAAAGATGGAAATGATGGCTAAAGGACCCAAAATGGCCATAACAGGATATAAAATGACCAGAAAGAGCTGAAAAATGGTGAAAAGAAAGGAAAAGTGACCACAAATATACACAAAATGACTACAAAGATATAAAAAAAGGACGAAAAGCAACAGAAAGTGATCAGAAACAGAGTTGTCGTAACAAGATGACACAAAATGACCATAACGAGATTTAAAATGAGCAGAAAGAAGGAAATGCACCGCACAGACTACAAAGACATGCAACATGACCTGAAGAGAACTGAAACAAACAGAAAGGCTAAGAACAGATCAGGTGCTTCTGCCCTTTGACCCTTTGACCTCTTGTCTCACAACCTGTTTGCCTGGATTCAGATTCACAAAAATATGTATAAAAATGTCAATATTGAACATTATTTTGTTCATTTACACTTGAACTAATGGAGAAAGATGATATTTAGACTAAAAATATCAGAAATAATTCGATAGTATCACATTAGTTACAACATAAAGGTTGTGTTTGGATTTATAGGCTTTCTAAAGCTGTGGCTTCATTATTTATTCATTCAGTGGCTTCCATTAGGAAAGCAAAAAAACAACAACAACAATGGCAACAAAAGTTAAAGAAGCCAAAGCTAATCTGGGACCGAGGGAGGAAGACTTCTGCATTCCTTCCTCCTCCATCTGCTGAGAGGAGGATGAAGAGGAGGAGGTGAAGGAGGAACAAAGAGCAGAAAAATTGTTTGGTGAGAAAGATGAAGAGAAACAAAAAGAGAAAACCGAGACAAATAGATACAAATAGTGAAAGAAAAAAGCTCTTTCTTGATTCCCACTGTTTCCTTCCCTGTTTGGGGAAAACCTTTGGGTTAACAGTCGCCTGGAGCACAGAGCTGCTGAGTTATCCTAACGCGACCTCAGCGCGACCCGAAATATAAGCAGAAAGAAAAAGAGAGGAGGAGGAGGAGGCAGCCGCTCTCCTCCTCCTCCTCCTCATACTCGACCACTCTTTCCTGCTGACTCAGTTAAAGCCCCACAGTATCTCCGATAACCCTGCGAGCCTGTTGTTGATGTTTTTTTCGCTGCGTGGTTGGATTAGACTTGTGCAGCGTATGATCGGGATTAACAATGAAAATGAAAAGCATTAACGGCGAACCCTGGTCCTGTGACAAGCACGGATTTCTTTTAATACAGACTAAAAACCCGACTTTAAGGTTATAGCTTATAATTGATTTTTAAAGGAACATTTCACTGTTTGCGTCTTACTTTACTTGCCACATCATCTTAAATCAGTCCACTTCCACGGTTGGTCTTTAGACGCTCTTCACTCTGGGTGTGTTTGACTGTGGTTGACTTCTTTGTTTTCTGACTTGACAATCAGGCGATGAGACAGTAACTCAACAGATTAGCGCTCTGCAGCATATGCCCAGATTCACTCCTCCTACACAGCAACCACAACAATCACGGCATTCTCTTTTTACTCCTCCTGCAACTTCCAAAGATAATTTGGAGGTGGGAAGCCAGTGAGGAACCATATCCTCAGAGGAAACCAATTCCCGCTTCCTCCTACAAGTATCTCCTTGGCTGTGCATCAGCAGGCAAAACGGGCACATATGTTCATGTTTGATTTTTTTATTCAACACAGCAGCTGAGTTGAAAGCTTCCAAACATACTGTAGCGGTGGGTTAAACGCCAAAAGGAACCATGAGCCACATATGAACATTCACAAAAACCTCTCATAAGTTAATGAAAAACCGTCCCACGGGGATGACGCCATGTTTGGTCTATCTTCTCGGTCTTCTGGGCATTTCCCAGTGTTTTAAAGCCACCCCCGGTTTAAAATACCTTTTCCCTGTTTACAGAGAAGCCTCACACTGCGATACTGGACCACACTGAATGGAGAGTCTGTTTCCTTTCAGTGAGTGTGACTTAAATTACCTTAATGAACAGTAAGCTGAAAAATCAATATCAGAAAACAAGCCCAAACAGGCAGCGGTGGTGTAATGACAGCACACCAGACCACCAGAGAAGATCTGATTTGCTCTCTCTGTCTCACCAGAACATCGGTGAATAATGAAAGGGTGAGGATATGAAAGCAGACGCCTTACCTGGAGCGCTCTCTGCTCTCTGCTCAGCTTGCTGGAGTCAGCATAAAGCTCCGTGGTGACACATTTGATCCGGTCCCCCACGTAGCCGGATGAGTTGGCGATGCGCTTGGTGAGGCCAGAGCGACGGATCTTGCCGGAGGCCTCATCCTCGTCTGCCAGCGGATCCATGCAGTCCTGGAAATTGGAGTCCGTATCATCTTCGCAGCTGGCAGAGGAGGAAAAGTCTTTGCTGACAGGCGGCTCCAGAGTCGGCTCCGCTGGCATCGTGTTCAGACCTCCACTAGTTGGTGAAAGGTGTTGACAGGTTGGGCCTCGGGTGAAACTATTTCCATATGTGGGAACCCTGAGGGTGCCGCTTGCACAGGCTGTTTCGTTATTTCCACAAAGCTGGCCCTTAAAGAGAGACCTTCCACAACTCTGACTACTAAACTTCCCAAATGCAGGAGCTCTGGCATTAGTATTTGGTTGTGCTGTGTTGCTGGTTTCACCATGAGGACTGTTGCTCCTGCAGCTTGGAGGCTTAGGGTTGCCACTTCCATGAACTGGGCTGCTGAAAATTCTGGGTTCAAAGGTTGGAGCTCTCACGGTCAGATTTCTGCAGCACGGTCCAACAAAATTCCTAACATTTGGAGTGTTTGCTGCTCCATTACATGAAGGGACTCTCGGGTTGTTACTGGTGTACAGGTGAGGTCTGGAGTTTATGACTCCTCCAGGTGGAGGCTTGGAGTTAAGACCTCTGCATTCTGGGACCTGAGGACTGAAGTCTCTGCTACTCTGTTCCATACTGCCGCAAATGGGACTCTCTAATTGAGCGTTGCCCCGATAAGCTGAACTCTTTGGGCTCATTGTGCACACCATGATATTATTAGGACCAGTGCAATCACTAGAACTACCTTCTCTGCTAACGGGAACCAGCGAGCTTACATTTCTGGAAGGGCTTTGCTGAGGTTGAACATTTTTACTGCTTGAAACTTCTGACTTAACTTCACTGGTAACACTTTTCCCGCCACAAGTAACACTCATCATTGAATCCCCAGCACCAGCAGAGGTTCCGATTTTAGATTTTCTAGAAAATTGCTGTGGAGCGGTCCGGGCACATCGCATCGTCTCCTCCTCTGGGATATCTGGGAATGGACTAAGTGCCTCCTGCTCCGCCTCTTTTGGGATTTCCTCTGTGCTTTCTTGACTAGTAGGAGGAGGTGTGGAAGAGTTGTGATTCGGAGTGTGGGGTAGTGAACCTAGTCTCTGCTCTGTATCTTGAGCTGAAGGGAGACTTTTTGGAGGCCCTGGCTCTGTTTCTTTGATGATGTTATGTGCATGTTTGGATAAATCTTCTGTTCTGGTAGATGTGGAGTCACAATTATTTGTGGAAAAGTCATCATCTGCCTCATCGTGCACCAGGTCAATGCAAACTACATCATCTCTGAGAGCAGATGGGCCTTTACCTGAAGCCTTTATGGGTTGGTTCATGGACTTGTCATTGTCACGCTTGTAAGAGCTGTCCACATCTGGCTTTTCTGAAGTCCAGAGTTTATCCTTGCTCTTAGATATGTTCTCCAGCTGGTCTTTGTTGGTAAGACTTGAATAAGTTGACACTGGAGTTGAGGTAATCTCCTGGGAATTTGGATATGAACGAACTCCATATGGGAAGCCATGTTTCGGTGGAATGTGAGATGGGTAAAAGCTGCTGCTACCAAGTAATAGTGGATGCGGATACACAGGTCCTTTGCCTGGTACTGACAGTTGTTGCATGGACATATTTTCTGCAACTGAGTACGGGACATAGCGACTAGTGTAACCTAAGCCAGGAGGAAGATAGGAATCACTATACATCTGGCTGGAGCCATTTCCATTTTCCAAACGAAATGTCTGCTGATGCTTAGGCTGGCCATCTTTAGCCTCTGGCTTAGAAGTAGTTAGCTGTTTTCCAGAGTGAGCTTCCCCTTTGCTGTTCGGAGGGACTTTGTCAGAGTCGGCAGGGCGGACTTGTGGCCATCCAATTTTGGAGTTTGAAGGAGATGCCGCAGCAGGCCGCCCCCCTGAGGCAGAACTGGAAATACTGGCTAATTCAGCTTTCTTAGAGCCAGGTGAGCCTGGAGGCTGCTGCTGGTTCAGAGTATTGTCCACACTTCGGTTTTTCATAGCCTGGGAACCTCTACTGTGGTCAGAGATGACAGCTGAGGAAGGACCTGGAGCAGCCCAACTGGAGGGTGTAGTGCTGATCATTTCAGGATGATCTGGAGTCTTTACTGATATACTAACAGGTCGAGTTAGGACCTCTTTTAGTTGCTGGTCATGATTGGCTAACAGCTTGTAATGAGATGGTGGTAAATACCCCAACTTGGCCAGTGCCTCTAATCTGGTTGGAAATCCACCTGGAAACCCTTCCATCTCTTTGGCAGACAAATCCAAAGGTTTTTCTCTGGGATTTTTGGCAGCCTTTTGAGATCCTGCTCTGTCCAGTGAAGCCTTTGCAGGTGATATCGATTTTTCTTTATTACTGCAGTCAGAGCTGCCATCTTTGGTTTTGCTGCTGCCTGAGTGGATAGGGGAGCAGCGCTCAGAACTCATGTAAAAAGGGTGACACACTGAAAGTGAGGTTGAGGATAAGGAAGTGCTTCTGTTAAGGGACTTCTGGAGTTCTGCAGGATTGTTGCTGAGGTGGTGGGATGCTGGAGCTGAGCAAGGAGGATGGGTAACTGTGGATGACTCTAAGACAGCAGTGCCAGATGAACTTGTAACGTGGCTGTTGCTGTTTCCACCAGTGGTTTTGCTCAGAGTATTTTTGGTGGAAGTGGTCTGAATGGACTTTCCACCACTGCTGCTGTTGCTGTCATGTTGTCGCTCTGTATGGTGAATAACTTGAGCCTGGGGCTCCTGGTGGATCTGAGGACTCGTGCTGAAGGCAGAAGGTTCTTGATGTGCCTGAGGACCAAGGCTCTGCAAGGTCTTGTCCTGGCAGTGGGGCAAGGGTGAAAGTACAGCAGAAGCTGGAGTGGCTGTAGAAATCCTTATTGGAGGGCCTAATGGGGAGGAGATATGTGCCGGTACATAAGGAGGCAGGTAAAAAAGCCTCTCCTCTCCAGGTGTGTTGCTTCCAACCCTAGAGGCACACAAAGACTGATATGCCAGCTGTTGGTGGATGAAGGGTGGCTGCTGGGCCAGGAATGAGGCCTTGTATGCCATGTCCAGGAAGGGGTACATTGTAGCATCAGTGTAGGGGCTGATCCAAGGTAGTCTAAGAAAGCTACTGGTACCATTCAAGCCCAGTTCTGACTGTTTGTCACCAGATCCAACTCTGCGGTCCAACCCCAGGCCCTCACCTCCTGCAACAGGGATGAGCAAAGGTTTCTGCAGTCCTGGTGTTGGGCTCTTATACAGTCCAACATATCCATTTGCAGATTTCTGGCCTTCCAGCAAGGATACATCTGGTTTGTACAGGAGATCATAGCCAAGTGGGAGCGAGGTACCAGGCTCCTGGGGCTTTTCAGCAGAAAGAGGATGGATAGCAGGATAAAAGATTCCTCCATGGGGGCGGAGATTTTCCCCCACCAGAGCATTGCGGTCAATACTAAGGGCAGCTAACGGGTTCATCCTGCGAGCTGCATTGGCATCCACCTGCAACACAGAGTCAAAGAACACAATGAATAATTACATTCTTTTGTTCTATTCTGAAGGATTGTTTTCTACTTTAATCATCATTTTTGACCAACAGAAGCTCAGAATGATTTTCATGCAACAGAAACCAGGACAACATCCTTCCTGATTCTCAGGCTGATACTGAGAACTCTGAAGAACACCAACAAATACTTAAATACTTAAACACGCAAATACTTAAATTTGAGTCAAGAAACATTTTTTGGCTAATTAACAAAATGGCTGCTAATTAGTTTTCTATCAGTTAACAAATCGTTTTCAAACCAAAGTAAATGAATTCTAAATATTACCTTTGTGTGTGCAGTTAAATCAATCCAGAAAGATACCACTCCTCTGACATTTAACAATATGGAATTTTATCTTATAATATTTCGCGATACATTTCTTCATTGACATTTTGTACTGTGATGCGGCGCACTGTGAAGCATTTAGCTGAAGCGATATTTTTTGATGACATTTTGCAATACAAGATTGTGCGATACATTTAACGATCATGTGTTGTGACATGACATTTTGTTACGAGACTTTTGGTGTTTGACAGAAATTAAATACAACTCTTTTGGGACAGAGTATCCATCGCTGTTGGCCGGATGCTAGCGGCCTGCGCGGTAATGCTATTCTCCTTGTAGTACACACTCTGAAATAAATGGTTAAGCACCACATGGTTAAATTCACCCTTCAAGGACAAACGAGAATGAAGAGAGGGAAAAGAATTTTGTCTATTTACGGGATCTCAACTGCAGGACATGAAGCCTGTGATTTCATTTTCCTGTCATGGAGAAAAATAAGAGCACTCTTTCTTTTTATTTATTTTAGTATTCCTGGATGACATACAACGCCCGGAGCTACTCGTTCACTCTCTCTCGGCAGATCCAGGAAACAGAGAGAGAGAAAAAAGGAGAGGAGGCAAAGGGTTGAGAGGGGGGGGGGGGGGGGGAAAAAAAAAAAGAGGGGGAGGGAAAAAGGGAACGAAGGGAAGAAAGAGAGAGAGGGACAGGGAGAGAAAAA